>JAUZNK010024567.1:0-19990 GCA_035046665.1 Euphysa ruthae | reverse complement strand
ACAATTTATTTTTGAATTTCGAATCTAAGAATATTAACCCATATCGGAATTGCTATATAATAGTGAATCACCAGAAATTTCTAATATAGCTTCCCAAATACCTATAATCATGAAACTATACATTTATCAATTTTTTTAAAATCCATTGACCACATTAACAATACAAAGCAGAGGTTACTTATGATGCATTGCTATATAGCCAATTTGTTTCAAAGATGCTTGTTATTCTTTTGTATATAAGATTAAAACTTCAATTAAATAATATACAATAAGTATTTAATGACTTCCTTAATTTTTGATTATTTGAAAGTCTCCAGGGTGAGTAACAACATTTACAAACTGTTCGTTATAATTCCAAACGAGTTTAATGCGTTAATAGCCACCCCAATGTCTAGAATGGCATTGACATAAAAGCCGCCCCAATTTCAAGAGTGACGTATACATAAGGCGTATTCACATCGGATACCAACCTTTTAAGGTAATAAATATCTATAAATTGTTTTAAAACGGGTAACTTTCAAATTTATTAGTGGGAGATATGTTTTATCTGTTTTGACAACTTTGTGATTACTATTTCATTTGATTCTTTTACTCAGCTGCCACCCACCCACTGCATGTCAATATAAAGTGATAAAAAGAGTTCAGCTTTCTCAATATTATCCAAATATAATAATCACTTAAAAGATCTGAAGACATATTTTTATCGGTGGTGTTAATCAGGGGTGAAGGTTTTTTTGAAATTATTGGATAAATCAAACCTATCAAAAATTTTACATCTTAATTGTCTGCATCTTAGATCTATTCACCCATATTTGCAGATGATATAAGAGCTTATGTTTTCCTATTTGGAATGCTAGTGTGTTGCGTTGATTTCGTTACCAAACTGGTGGTGGCGTTTTTCAACATTAACGTCAAAATTTTCAGCTAAAAAGTATGTCATAATTAATGATTTCTCATGGAATAGGTTTAATAGGCAACAAACTTACTTTTACAAACATGATTTGTCCCACTCGAGCTTGTGCAGTTACAATTTCAAAGGTTGATGAATAACTTATACAGTGACCTAACTTTTTATTTATCTGCCAAGTTCAAAAACTTTTGTATGCGAATCAACTGCAGACGAGCTACTAACTCAACTGTATTTGTTTTAGCAGTGATAAAATACAATTGAGCTGGAAATTTTGTATGAATTATATTCTTGAGTTTGGATCTTGTATTAGTTGGATGAATGCCATATATTTCGTGTATAGCTAACTTTGACACTGCTTATCTCTGCATAGTGACTTGTTCTTTGATGCAATGTTTCATTCTTTTGGATATACCCAAGCTTCTTTAGATGAAGTTGATTGATATGAGTAGATAATCGTTTAGACTCTTGTTTTGTGATTTTGGCAGCTTTGCCATTTTGTATTCATTTTAAGAGAATAATAAAGTAAACTAGTTATAACAAGATGTAATGTGTGTACCATGAATGGTTTTATCCATTATTTCAGGGATCATATTACATTACATGATATGATGATTTTCTTATTTAGGATTTTCTCTCTTTCGAAGATCTAATTCTATATCCATTAGTATTTGAAATATCTTTAATACTGCTGTAATTGTCTCGTCCACCATAATATATTATACAAACTTTTTTTTAGATCCATATTCTATATACAAAACAAGTAAGTACAACATTAAACAACATTGTACCCTACAAATAACCCGACTTGAAAACTTTGAAAGTAATAATAATCATAGAATGACAACTCTCGATTAAAATCAATGGCCATGCTGTAAATTAAAACTTCATTTTTACTATAATTAATAATTTCTACGTGTAATTAATAATTTATAATAATAATTTATACATCGACTGACTTCCAAGGTAACTTTTGAAACACTTTTACTTGCTTTTTTATTCAAATAAATATTCTGAAATTGAACCAAAATCGACTGTTCTGCATTGCATATAATTTTATGCTGAAACATTATAAATAATGTATATAATATACTACATACCTTACCATCGTAATTTTTTTTAATATTAAAAACGGTAATTTCCTGATTAATACCAATAGTAATTAATCCACCGAACACTGTAAGTTTAAAAAAATAAATCGCTTTTAAGTTTAATAACTTCTGTAATAAATTAGTTTAAAAAACTATTTCTTGACCCCACATTAAAAATACAAGTTTCTTTAGGCTGCCTAGGGGACGCCAATAATGAAAAAATAATTAAATTTTTTTTGTTTATTATATATTATTAATACGAGGTGTTCCATACAGCAAAAAGTAAAACTAGTTAATACGCCATATTTAAAGCCTGCTGATAATACAGTATACTTTATGTAGGCAAAATTGATAACACTCATCCTGCATATATAGTAGAGAGGATGTTTGTTGAAAACTCAATGTCCACCAGATTATCCAATGAAAAATTACCCTTTTTAAAAATTCAGTGACAATTTAATGCCATAAAAAGCCCGATAAAAGTTTTTAATTAAAAAAATGATTCAATATCATAAACTATTTTTTTTTTTTTGACTTTTGCTATTCACTTGTTTACTTGATGTAAATTAATTTTCCTCTGTTTGAGTCCTTGTAAGTAAGAGGTTTTGTGAACATATCCCATATGTTTAATACATTTACTAGCTAACATAGACACGCTTTGAAAATATTTGCTATATAAAATTGTTTATAGCAATTCATCAGCAGTTTTCGTTTAGCCTTTATGATCTAAATGCTTGTGAATAAATGTTGGTTTCAACGGATTGATAGGGAAAATTTCTTTTTAGTTGTTGGTAAGATTGCACACTAAATTAAATGAGCGAGCATACCAAATTTTTTTTCTTACTTGACCTTGAAATAGTTATTTTTTAAATTATTTTGTGTGAGCAATGATGAAAAGAATACTTGTTACTTGATACTTGTTTACCATAGTGAAACTTGTTGTTCACTTTGCAATAACAGTAAACGAGTAAAATTTCAACGAAAAATTAGCTAATTTAGTTTATGTAATTTAGTTTATTAATTAGTTTATGTAAAATTTTATTTGGAAAGGAAATCTCTACAGATTTAAAAAGTTCTGCTCTCTCAAAAACTTTTCTTTAGTTTGCCTTTAAGTTCTTATCGTTGCATGATTTATTTGGCTTCAAAAACCTATATTTGAACCAGGAAATGGTAAATCATTGATGTTATTGAAAAAAGTCAACATGCTAAAACGTTTTGCACAGATATTGGTATTGATATATTTGTAACAGTAAATTTGTCTAACTGATTCTTATCCCAAGATATAATGTCGCTCATCAGGTGATGCAGCATGCCTACTAAGTATTCATTTTAGACCTAAAATCAACAAAGTTTTTTTTTCGATACTGAGCCCAAATATCTTTTTAGACTATGTGTATAAGTATGCTAAAAATGACTTTTGTTAAAAATTTTTTTTTGAAATCTGGCTTTTGAAATTAAAGGATAATGAAATAATTCTTTTGATTGTTATAGGCACCTACTTAAAAGCTTCTTTTTTTTATAATGAGCCCAAACATGGTAATTTTTTTTATATTTCCTCTGAAACAACGCGTTACTTTTTTCTGAAAATTTGCATGAAGTTATAGGACCCTAATAAGCTTCTTTTACTCATAGAGTCACATGTTGAAAACTGTTTATTTTTAACAAGCTTAGGTTACATTGAATAAAAATATTTAAGTCAAATTTTTTAGAAATGTTTTGGAAATCTTGTTTGATTTTGTCTAATTGGGGTCAAATTTTGAAGTCATTTTCACGATAAACTTAACGAAGGTATTAAAAAAAAAAACATTCTATTAAAACGCATACACCGGCCATTAAAACTTCAAGCGTGTACAGACTTTTATGTACAGATACAGAATATGACATTTTGTTCATACAAAATTTGAAACGTGGATCAAAACAAAGACTGATCTTTTTGATTTTACATTGGGTGCGTTTGATGGCGCAGAGGTTTGTGAACTTGTTGGATCTTATTTGCTTTTTAAACTATCACAAAAAAAAGCTAAAAATACAATTGGACTTTGTAGAGCTGATGATTTCGCCGTTTTCAAAATTAAAAGTGGATCCCAATTAGGAAAATCCAAAAAAGATTAATAGCACTTATCACCCATACCATAAACCAAATGATGAAAAAACTGCATTCATGCTCAATCTAACAATCCTCCATCAATTGTTAAGCAGCTGCCCATATCCCTAGAAAAAAAGAATCTCAAAATTATAACGAACGAGGAAATTTTCAACCATGCCGCTCAATTCTACAAAAACGCCTCGCAAAAATAAGGCTACCATACCAAATTAAACGATAAGACCACAAGAAAATGGAAAAACATGTATTAATTCAAATTTTGCTCCGAATTTTAGTTAAGAGCTGAAATATCTGAAAGCTTTTTTGTATACTACTGAATAACTAGTGATTTAAATGATGCATTATCAAAATCATAATTTTGATGATGACGTTTCTCCCGATATTTGACGCACGTGAAATCGGTTATTTTGTATCTCGCTAAATAAACGCTTAGGGTAATTTGCAGTTAAACTATTTTCCTAGGAGTTTCAGAGCGTAAAAAGTTTATAAAATTTCATTTATACTCTTATATTTTGACAATTATTGATTTAAACTTCTTTTTCTAGGAAAGACGTCTCAGAGAAGAAGAAATAAAGGAGAGACTTGAAAAATTAACCAAAGAAGGTAAATAGCTTCCGTTAAAAGAATGAATTTGTATGATTATTTTAAAATGTTTGTAAATAAAGTATTATTTCTATCTCTCATAGTATTTACTTTTTACCAAGTTATATTGTACCTATAGGCACACTATCTGAAAATAAGGTAAATTTACATTATGGAGACAAAACATTACATCTTAAAGGTTTCCTGTCCGTTCAGCTTGTTCTGCAAAAATAAGGTTATATATAGGAAAACCTGGTAGCAAAATTATTGCATAAAATAAGAAAACTATTTTTATTGCGACAAATTCCACCATTTTTTTGATTTTTATCAGATTGCTCTGGTTACCATTATGCAAGGTTACTCTGTTTAAAGTGAAATGTGTTTTGCAGAATGCTAGAGTTGGTAGATGAGTTTGAACTGATTCGTTATGCCCCGCTGGCTCGTTTTGTCCCAAATTACCCTAAGTGTATTCACTGTGTGTTGTAATATTAGGTGCTTATCTTACATCTGAACCATGAAAAAATCATCTCGCGTTGGTGAAATTAAGGAATCACATTTTATCGACATAAACGACAGTGATGTAAATTTCTATAGTGATAATGATTAAGTGAACTTTAAAAGCTCCTTACTTTTTGGATTATAAAATAAAAAAATCAATTAAGTGAAGTTAAACTGTTCAATAAAAGTCTGGTGATATTTCACTCGTAGGTAACTATAGACCCATTTGAGTTCTCTAAAATTCTTGAAAGAATTATTTAAAATAGAATTTTTCTCTTTTTTTAACGAAAAGGATTCATTAAAAAAAAGTCTGGATTGCAAAAGAATACATCCACTGAACATGCAACTTGAAATATGTTTTTGCTAAGATGGAAATTACGCTAGGAGATTTTATTGACCTGTCAAAGGCATTCGACAGTGTAAATCATTCTATTTTATTAAATAATCTTGAATCATTCGGTATCCGGGGAACCGCACATAAATGGATTAAAAGTTATCTAGCAAGCAGAAAACAATTCATCTGTTGTGACAAAACCGTTTTACTGAGTTTTGTGATATCTTACGTGTGGTTCCTCAAGGATCCGTTCTAGGTCATTGCTCTTTTTAATCTGTTTAAAAGATTTACATTTCGAATCTTCTAAATTATCAGCAGTAATGTTTGCTTACGACTCAAATTTCTTTTTATCTGAAAAAAATTTAGATGACTTATTTGCAAAAATGAATAATGAGCTGAATATTATTTTAACCTGGTTTAAGGCGAACATACTATCTCTTTTTTTATCAAAATAAAAATGTCATCACAAATGATTTACCAATACTAATCTTCGATAAGCTAATAATTAAAAAAGATTACGTAACAAAGTTTCATGGTATATTGATTGATGAAAATCTAAATTGGACGCTATAAAAATCTGGTGCGGGTTTAGTGGAATACATTTCCCAACGGTGCTTTTTCATTTTTTTACATGGTTTTTTTTTTCTTTTTTTTTTTTTTTTTTTTTTTTAATGATTTTTCAGCCAGCTCCGTATTAATGGATATCGAATTCTGGTACGAATTGCGGCTCAATCAAAAATTTTGTTTAAATGTTTTTCGTAATAGAGTTCAAGTTTTCTGAAAAATAAGCTTTTATATCCTAAAAATTCATAAAATTTGCAAAAGCCATATTTTATTTTAAAATACTTTGAAGTCGAGTTAACACCACACAACATAAATGCCGATGAGGTATTTTTTTATTATTCAAACCTCTTGCTCATAACCGGAGAGTATCAAGAGGATAATCATAAGCATACAACTTGATTGGCAAATTTGAAATTAATTAAGTAATTGTCCAACTATTTGTGGAATTGTTGCGGTGTTAAGATAGATTCCTCATAAATAAGCATTTTTTCTAATAATGAGAATTTTTCTGGAATTTTATGGACTAAATTATGCTAATACATACAATTAGCAAAAAAAATGTAATTTTTAAAAAATCCATAATGGCGGTTTACACCCGAATTATTAAAGAAGCCGGTCGGGTAATAACTTCAAAAAAATTTATTAAAATGACTTAAAATTTGGTAGAAAATTCAATCATATAATCATTCACCTAAAACTAATTATAATGTCTCTAATGTTCAATAGTCAACTTTCTGGAAAATCTTTGAGCCATATCAAAGTTATGACTTTTTACAGAAATCCCAATAAAAAGATAATAGACACTTAAAGTGCTTTAATGTTAGTTTTAGGTCATAGAATGAACCTTTTAAAACAAGTGTGCAAAAAATTCGAACTAATGGATAAGCGGTTTTTAAATTTGAAAAGTTGCTAAAAAATACAATGGTAAGTTTTAAAGAAAACTACCTCAAAACCTAACAAAAATAAATGTAATCAATAAAACAATGATTTTAAAAGCCTCTAGCTTTATAAGAAGGTATCTACCTCAGGAGAGATGTAAAACCCATGGAGGAATGGAAAATCATTGCAATTTATCTGAAGATATCTATATCTGGAAAGACTTTTTTTTCTCAAATAAATCGGTTACAAAAAATATGCCGATACTCAAACAGCTTGGGCAGGCTCGCCACGACAAAATGTTCGATAAGAATACATCAAGCAGCCTAAATCCTGTTGCGTTTGGTTAATTAGGTCAGCGTCGCCGTCAAGAATTTCTTGTTTAACGAGTCACTCTTGAGTCACTCTTTCCTCGCTTTTTTTCATACTTTTTGTACAACCCTAATCCCCTATATCCTTAAACTTATTGTGTCTTGAGGGAAAATATTCGACAGTTCTAGGTCATCAATGTTATTTTCGCTCGCAATCATTTTTGTGATATTTCTTACTCACTTCTTTTACATCTCTTTATATAATCACCTACCCAAAATTTATTTTTGTAAAAGTTCATTTTTTGGAATAAAAAAAGTTTATTTTTTATCACATTTAAGCATATTGAAGAAATCTCATTTAAAAGCCTACTTCGGTTGAAACAATACTTATTGGCAAATACTTCGCCAACTTTATTAAATCTTATGTCGTAATGGATACTCAATTTCGGAACCAGGTCATTTCTATTCGAGCGTTTTATATTTTCAAACTATTATTTCTATTATGTCTCCATAATTTAAGATATGCTGATTTATCAATCGCGCTTTAGGCTCATTAATGAAAATAATACTTATAGATTTTTCATAAAAATTTGCATTCTTAATTGTTGATGCTTGCAGAAATAGCTGCATGACTTTAAATGGAAAATTTATCAAAATTGTTGAAAATGCCAGGAAACATAATCCACATTTGTTATGTTAATGTTTAATTAATAAAAAGTCTTTTATTTACAAAAAAAGTGATTATTTTAATCATACCGGGTGATTAAATATAAACACATGTAATTGATTTATTAAGTTTTATTTGGTTTAGATTTGGTAAGTATTGTCTCGATTGAATTATTCCCTACTGCTCACATATTATTATTAAAGAAATGGGAAAAAGAGAAAAATTATGAAACAAGCACGAATTTAGTCACATATCTAAGTACGAATTTTCTGCAGAATTAGCAAAAAAAAACTTTTTTACAATAGAGAATTTTTTGCGTTACTGCCAATGAGATACAGCTTCAAAGCTTACCGCTAAGCTCGCTTTTTTGCTTTCGCGAAAATATTTAATGATTTGTAGTATGAGTCATGACATTGCCACTCTGCTAACTGTCAACTTTTAAAAAAATAGTAAAGCTAAACAATTTTAATTTTTTTATTTATAACATTACATGAAAACTCCTAAACCGCACCAAATTCTTTACCCCTGCAAGCCCTTATCCACGTCACAATCCTTGATCTATAAATCTATAAACTTTTTTCACTTTACTTGAGTAGGTGTTCGCCCTAGTTATTAATTAGATTAATTTTAGGAATATTTTTTTCAGAGGTCATTTCGTGCAGTAAGTTTTTATTAACAGCAAAGAATATAGATATTAATTGAGTAGAAATTCTAAATAAATTTTAGAAAAAGTGAGAGTACAAGTATAGAACTTTGGAAACAACACAATCTATTGAAAGTTACTTTTATGTCTTAAATATATTGTTTGTTATAAACTAAGCTGCGTTTAATTCACTGAAATTGATTGCTTCTTAATTCATAATAATGCTCATTTACTATCAAAATAGAGGGATCAGCAGTATATAAAGATTTAAATAGATCAATATAGATGTCTAGTGCATAATTTTTTTTTAGAAATTTTCAGATATAGTCTTTACCAAGTTTGGAATCATATTTTTTGTAGAACATACCTTTTAACCCATTTTTTCATTTAAAGATTATCTAAGAAATAATTAAACGTACGGTTGAGAATTAATTTCTCAAAAATAACTTGAAGTGACTAGAAAAACGAATGGATTTTATTAAGTAAAATTTTAACTTACGAAATCAAAAAAAGTAAGAATAAAAACAATGCATTGAGACTAGAAACAAATTCACGTTTTTTGTTCTTACGGGAGATTTCGTTTTAATTAAATTACATTTCTCAAAGAATTATTGTATTTTGATATATTTTACATATAATAATTTTCTTAAGTTTCTATTTTCTTTAATTCTAAAAACTTTTGTAAGGACAGCATCATCTGACAAAATTTTTGTTTTTATTTTCTTGAGCTCGTTTTGATGTTTTCATTACGCTTTTCTTACATATGGCTTTATGATAACCTCTTTCACTAATAATACTCCAAATATCAACAACATAATTTTCTTGCTAGCTTACGCTTTCATTTTCAGAGTTTTTTTTAGGACGTAGAGTATACATGTGACTATTGAAATTGCATTCAGTACGAACTTTTTTACCGCATTTGTCACATTCCATCACCACAATTCTTCATTTTTAAAGTCAAATGATCGAATGACAGATTTCAGTACAAAATTTCTTTTAACCTCAAATTTCGAACAATGGAATTCAAATTTAAATTGAAGTTTATGCATCGTTGTTGAAGAAGAAATTGAAGAAGAAATTATGCAAGGCGTATCTAATAAATGCTTGATGAACAAATTATGAATATGATTAGGGAAGATATGTAGAAACTTTAGATGAAAACAATTTTTGTAACGCTTCTATGCATTTGCTCCACATCTAATCATATTTCTTCTCACTACCTATTTCATTTTGAACTTTCCAGATTTGCTTCAAATCGCACAAAATAAACACCAAGAAAAATTATTATTGAGTCATTAGCTTCCTAAAAATCACCACTTCTACATCTTTCACTTTTCCACTAAAATTATTAAAGATTATTCGCCATGTTTTTTGAAACGAAATTTCAATATCAGTTTAATATAATTCACGAAATATTAAGAAAATTAATTGTAAAGATCCAATTATCCAATCACTATCCAATCAGTTAATAGATTTTACAGTAAAAGTAAAGATATTTATTATCCAATCAGTTAATAGATTTTACAATAAAAGTAAAGATATTCATTATCCGATCAATTAATAGATTTTACAGTAAAAGTAAAGATATTTATTATCCAATCAATTAATAGATTTTATCATAAAAGTAAAGATATTCATTATAGAATCAATTAATAGATTTTACAACGAAAAGCAAAGAAATTCATTCAAATTTTTTCGAAGTTTGGCCTCAGGGGTATAGTTTTGAAAATCTGCTCTCAAACATACAGAGTGCTTATTTGAAAAAATTTTAGACCATTTATTAACGAAACTTGGGTGGCAAAAAAAAGAGGGATGAGATTTTCCCAAAAATGTATGCGGGAACTATTAGTTAGGAAGTCATACTTAAGAAAAATTTCTGGAGAATAAGATGCAATGTAAATCAAAAGTAAAAAACATAAGATTTTTATTTGAAATTTAAAAACCATGTTAAAACCTACGACATCATAAAAACATTTCAGAAATCAACTCGTTCGCTAAAGATAAAAATGTTTAAGAAAGTAAGTATGCAAACAAGCAAGCTAGCAAACAAACAAGCCTCCTGTATCACCGGCTATCCCTATCATTCAATTCGTAGTCAATTGTTTCTGCGTCTACTGGTAAATTTGCCCATAAAAATTTAACTCTATTGAAATTCAACTCCTCCTAAAATTTTATTGGTCTTAGATAATCGGAGCAGACAGTTACGTGTCACTCCAACTCGAAAACCCGTATGTTCCAGTAGCAAACATATTTTACCAAAAGTGTTATGATTATTAAACGCACAATTAGGCACTACAAGATATTGAAGAAAAATAAAAAGAAGAAAATGCCAACTGAATTTGGCGATTTTGAAGAAATTGAGGCATCCAAGAGATGTTCAGCGAGGAAAAGGAACATATACGGTATTTATTTCCTTTTTTTACTGTTCAGTACCCATATAGGTACGACTATCCATGTTTAAACAAAATCTTATACATTATATTTTGTGCACTTTTCAAACGGACTTTAACTGATTCGCTGAAGCCTAAATACAAAGCAGAGCATGCAATGTAAAAGGGAGGTTGAATCAGAGCATTGTATAGAGCATGCTTTAAGTTTATTATTAAGAAAAATTGTTTTCTATAAAAAAATCTAATTTCAGAATTAATTTTATTTAAACCCATTGTCTCCTAACTCAGGATTTTATTTAATAAGCTTTCTAGTTATTTCACTGAGGTATTTTGTGTAATCGATGTTATTATATTCAATGGATCTACTTTTTTAGCTTTGGTTTTAGATGAAAAGAGGAAACACTTGGTTTTTTCCTTCTCCAAAGTGCACACTTAGTTTGTTGATCGACAAACCACTCGCAAAGGGTGGAAAAATCTATGTTTTATATTTCATTTACATACTTATGTTGAAAAATTAAGCAAGATTCATCTGCGTAAATAAGGAATTCGAAGTCTAGTGTCAGTTTCATGTGATTAACATACAGTAAAAACAAAAGAGATCCTAAAATTAACCCCTGAGTGACCTGTTTTCAAGAATTTAATTGTTATTTTCCAAAAGATTAGTATTTAGATATCCTAAATAAATTTACTTTTTAAGTTTCCTATTGGTACGGTTCAAGATTGTTCTTTACCTCTATGAAATATGTTTGTTTTAGTACTCATTCATATCATTCTGTAATTTTAAAATTTGAATTTTGCACGTCCCTGTGTCATTCTTGCTGCGTCTTTAATAGTACTGATACTGGATACTATTACTCAATAAATTTTTGGAAATTTCTGATCAGACGTGTCACATCTTAATACCTTATAATCAATATCTTAATATAACAAATTTACAACATAAATAGAAATAAAGAAATAAAAACAAAGAACAGAAATAAAAAAATATAAAATAAATAAATCATTATTGTTTCCCTATTTTGGACTTTGTTTTTAACAGTGCTTTTGGTTGTAATTGTTTTGTAGGGTCTTTTACTACGCTGTCTAATATTTGTTTCAGATAGCAACTTTAGTTTATTATTTTTAGGTATATATTTGCTAAATCTAGTAATTTTTAATATTTAAGATTTTTAACTTTTCTGTTAAATGATTAAAGAAGCATCCCGATTTATGCTTCTGAAATTTCTTTCACTCACAGGAATATGATCAAAATTTTTTCAATTCAATTCACCTCGGATTAAAAAATTTTGTGATATTAATTAAAATCCACTACAATATATAAAGCCTTTTGCAAGATTACCTGCAAATATGGCTTCCCTTTAGGCGAAAGAGAATAAATTTCATCCATTTCATTGTAAATGATATACCATCAAAAATTATAAACTTAACGAGGATTGCAACAGAAACAAGTCCTTCATCTAAGAGAATCACTCAGAATAAGATTGATTCTTCTATAGGTGACAGTGAAATTGAAAAATGTATTTACCAGATATTGAGGAAAGACAGTAACAGATTTGCAAATCTAGTTGTTAGTTACATCAGAGAAGATATAAGTTTCAGTATTAAAACATTTTTATTGATATTCTTCCCCTTTATACCAAGTCTTTTAAAGTTGGTATAGCTTAAAGACTATCTGATTTTAGCAGTATTTTCGAATCCCTGACTTAAACGCTTTACATCCTCCATAAGGAGAAGTACAACATATTTATCCTCGCAGACTTAGATGTTGATATAGTGGACAACAATTAATTTTAAATAAATATTTAAGATTTTATTTAAATTTTTGTCTAACCCATCTAATCCAGAATCCCACTCGGATAACATCTGATAATTCTTCCCTACTAGACCAAATCCTCACAAATACTTTTGACTAAATTACCCAATACAGATCCCATGAATTTTTTTTTTTTCAGATCATCAGATCATCAGCCTGTCTTCTGTACTTGTAAATGAATTAAACTTAGAATAAGTTCTAAAAAGTGTATAAAGTTTAGAAGTATGCTCAGCTACAATTAAGTCTTGCTAAATGATAGGTTGAAACAAGTAAACTAAGAGAACTTGATAATTTAAGCTGGGTTTTATAGATTTTTATACAAATTTAAACAAACTGCTGATGTCATCGCACCCTTCAAAACTGCCAAAATTTAAAAAAAAAATCTCAAGAGTGGTTTTACAGAGAAGTTGCAGAAAAAATAGCATTAAATGATAACCCCTAAAATAAATTAAAAGGACAAAAATGAAACTATATAGCAGGGCTAAAAGAGATGATTTTGGATCTATCAAGAGTTTATGAAAATTTGACGTACTTATGAATCCACTTACTTATTCACTTACTTAAATTAAAAATTTTCCAAACATAACTATTATTTTCTAGATAACTGCAAAACTGCGATAATATCTCCTGTATTTAAAAAATGCAATCAAAAACTGAGGCAAAAGAGCAGCAGGATAATATCTTTGTTTATAGCTTTCCAAAACCTTCAAAAAAGTTATTAATAGTCAAATTAGAAAATTCTTTGAAGAAAAGCATATCTTGTATAAATTTAAATCAGGGTTTCGAAAATGGTTATCAACTGATAATCTCCATGATAAAATTGCAAAACGTCTTGAAAAGGGATATCACACTGGAAAGATACTTATCGATCTCCAAAAAAGTTTATAAATTAGGGTCTTGATTGCTTAAAATCCTTTCTTTCATATAGAAAACTCAAGGTCAAAATCGATGAAATGAGGAACGGGTGAAATATAGGGTCCCTCAGAGATTAATCTTGGTTCCTTTCTATATTTTCCCACTGTTAATGACATGAAACAAGCACTGTGAGGTACTTCTTTAAGCAGATGTCTCTTGTTTAATTTTTTAAATAGCAATTTTTAAAACATTTTTGAGCGGATTATTGATAAAAAACTAAGCCTGCGTCTCTGAGAGGATAGCACTAAATGCATTCTTTTTTTCATAAAAAATGTAAGCTAGGAATACAGGTCCATCGGATTTAAATCATGGAAGCACCCATTAAAAAACATAACTTAGTCAAATACTTGGGGATTTCTTAAATCAAACCTTACGTGTAGAAGGAATAGGTCATTTTCTTCTAAATAGAATTCTAAACTTAAATTTATATACTGGAAACAATTTTTTTTTTTACACAAGCTTTAAAACTTTCTCTTTGCAAAACATTTATTCAAATTTTGGCTTTGCGTATTCAGCCTGGCATTTACGCCTGAGCAAATGGCTTAAAGATACTTTAAGAAAAGAAATTATTGCGAAAGAACTGATTGCGGAGTTACAGTTGGAAAATTTTGCCTAAATTTGCAATCCTTTATTCCGATATTTCTAATAATTTCATTCTCTGGGTCTCAAAATAAAAGTTCTCTACTAATTCTTTCTACCGATTGACCATTTTTCTGCTTAGTTGAGTTTGCATCGTCATAACTTTGACAGTACTGCGGATTTCCAGACCACCATGAACAAAAACTCGCTAAGGTCATCAAAACTTGTAAAACACTTTTCAAAATTTTTATCTATAATAAAGTCCACATTTGTATACCTTAGTTGCAAAATTTGTAGACAATAAGTTTTAATTTTATTTAGTTATTGTTATATCATTCCTTTGTAATTATACATCATTTTAATTTTTGTGAACGGATTAAGTTGGTTTTAATTTTTGATTACTAGATTTGTAAAGAATACTTACTTACTTGACTTACTCTTAATTCCCTTGAGTGGCACACATCTTTATAGAAACGAATCAAAATGGTTGTGGTTTTCATATAAATGAAAATACAATATTCGATTAACCTCAGGTTGCCAATATTTTAGTAATCTTAACCTCTCGCAGCTGAATTGAAATCATGCATAATTTCAAAATCCATCTTTAACACTCGCCCAATGGTTGGTCTTCTCCAGGATTAAACATATTCAGCTCTGTGATATAAAATCGAATACAAACATAAAGCCTTTTTATTTACGACTTATATTTATTCCTTTGTATTTTGATGGAGTGCAGACATGACAACCGAAATTTTATTTATACGTCTCAATTTAATTTGCCTAACTATCTCGACATCTAGCCTAATGTTCCTTATCATTTACAAACTTTATACGTTGTGTCATTCTTTTTCTTTGTTAAAAACTGTAGAAACGTAGGCAGATGATAAAGGAAAAAAGAATTTCATTGCAAGTTTAGCAGAAACTTTTTATCCATCTTTTAGAAACAGCTTTACTTGATGCTTATTTTTGTAGTATAATTTTATATAAAATTTTTTTTTGTTTCAACAAGCTGTGTTTGAAAGTATATCTCGTTAATTTTGATAATTTTGATAAAGTGGGTGTAGACGTCATCGAATTCGTAACTTTTTCTGCATTAATCTCGAAGATTCCTTAAAAAAAAAAAAAAATGTTACATACAAGTATAATAAAAACAGAAAATTGGGAAAAATGCTGTAATTCATAGAGATGTGAGTGCAGTACAAAAGTTGGGGGTCAAAAAAGGCACGTAAGACCATAATCACCATAAGAAGTACGAGCTTCTCCAAAGTTTCACATCCATGAAAAAAACTATGTGTGGTAGACCTCTTTTATTTGGTTCCATGATGAAAATGTGGTCAGGTATCTTTATGCAAATCAAAAGAAGGAAGGAGTCATAAATACGATTGTATCCAACTCTATCGCTAAGGCCTTAATATAGAAAAGTAGCGGCAAGCATCTCAAATCAATCAATCTTGAAAAGATTAAGTAGGCAAAGAGTTTTCTTTCACAGATGAGATTTGTCAAACATTCCACACCAGCCGAGAAGACAACCCTTCCTATTATATTAAATAAAGAAGCTGGACTTTTATTCCATCACGAGATTATTAAATTTAAGGAGAAACATAGTATACCACCATCATTTATTCTCAACTTTGATCAAATTCCACTTAAATTCACTTCATCATTAAGACAGGCTTTGGTAAAACGGGGATTAAAGCATATAAGAATCTCCGCGGTAACCTGTCGCAATGCTTTAAATGCCACATTTGGAATTAGCTTTTCAAACAAATTCCTTCCCATCTAATTTATACATGGTGGGAAAACTTAAAAGAGTTTGCCCAAAGTGAATTTCTCTGGAAGCATTTTAGCAATACGGAAGAGAGAATGCAGCTATTCGAAGAAATTATCAACCCATACGTTTTAAAGGAGAGAACCACACTCGGGAGAAAAACTCTATCTAGTGGCTCTACTCGAAACTGATGTACTTTGAGATCAGATGACTGAGCCTATCATTAAATTCCTTAAAGAAATCAACAACTGCCTAGTTAATGTATTTGCAGCAAATATGACAGAGATCTTTCAACCCCTAGATCTTACAGTTCAGTCAACTAAAGCTTTCTTCAAGAAAAAATTCAAACAGTAGTAGTATTTGTTACAAATTAGGAACCAGTTTGACAAAGGAAAAGACCGATGAAATTTAAGTAAATTTACGACTTACTGCACTAAAACCTCTTCATACAGCTTGGATAAAGAAATTTTACCGCTAAATGACATCTGAGAGTGGAGAACCCCTGATGAAAATTAGGTGAAAGACATCTGGAATTATGAATGCAATAGATTTGGGGCTAGCCAAAGTGCACTTGATTTTTCCAATTGCCAATATTGAGCAGTGAGCCAACATTAAATATTGATAGACTTATACAGTAAGAACACACCATAGAGGTAGGATATACTTGAGATTTAGATAGCAATACAGATGAAGAGTGGATTATAGAAGGGAAGAAGAGAATTTAAGAAATGCATTTGACATTTGTTGATGGTATTTCTGATGATGAAGAATAGATATAGATGAGTACGAAGTCAAAAAAAAATATGCTTTATTTTTTTTTCTACTCAGGGAATGTTCACATAAATACATCATCAAGCCTAGGGGAAGAAGGTCCAAGTTTTTTTGTTCTAGAATAAATATCTATTGTTTCTTGAGGAACAATTGAATAAAGATCTATGGTTTCTTGAGGAAGATGTGAATGAAGACCTTGTATAAGAAAGCAATGGTGCAGCACTTTAAAAGCTATTTTGATGTATGAAAAACATCTGATAAAGCAGCATGTAGTGCGCAGAGTGTCGTAATACCTTGGGATTTTCAAGAAGAAAATTTTTTTAAAACTGTTTCTTAAACAAAGACACATGAAGATTTTCAAAAATTTTGTTGAAAAATTTGGAGTCCAATTAATTTTTGAATTATGACGTAATTTATGACTTCACATTGCAGTCATATTTAAAAAAAGTTTTTCTAAATTTTAGCTGCAGTCACTTTAGTTTTGAGAAGATCGCTGGTTTATGTACAAAACTAGGCCTCTCCATTAAACTGTGGATGGGATGTTTTGAACCCATCGTATAAACCAATTTTATCTCATGAACTCCCTGCACCACTTGCTCTTATCAAGCTTAGTGCCTGCAGTTTGAATAATAGTTGCAACTCCAATAGATGCAATTGCCGCAAAAATCAGTTAAACTGCACAGACCTGTGTATATTCATTGGATGTGAGAATGAGAATGGTAACTTCAATCGGATGACGAGAATGAAAGATTAAACTTTCTAAAATCCTGATGAAAATTTGTTTGTATTATGCATTAAGTAGCATATATATATATATACATATAAGCATTTCCACGTCTAAAAGAAGTGGAAATTTCAACTTCGAAATTTTCAACGTCTATGAAACGTTGCTATATAATAGTTGATAAACAACGTTAGTTTATTAATGTTTGTTCGGCGTTGAAACAGTGTTATATCGAATGTTGCTTATTTAGTTTCAAAATATTTATTTTATTTATCCTTTCTTTTTCCAGATCGTCATTAAACACAATAAAATTTTTTTTTTTTTTTTTCAACCTTGTTGATTTTTAGTTGAAAAACTTTATAGATTAAACGTTGAAACAAAATTTAGTAAACGTTTTCTAATAGAGCAAAACCTTTAAGCACTGAGATCACACACTGCTAAACTGTTCAGAAACATGTCTCTAGATTCTAAAATAGTGAGCAAATATCGGTCGCACTAAGTTAACACATATGTTAACTGGAGCAGTCGCAAAGCAAATTATTAGCGACCTTAAAGATGCGCTGTTGTTGACTCGGCGGTACGGATTAGCATTATACGGATTAGCGGATTAACAGATGGAAGCAGCGATAGAGATTTTTACTTAATATGTCAAGTATTAACAGTGGTTCGTCAACACAGCGAATGTATGATGTATGCAGGGAAGTAAGAGAAGCTTTTTCATTAGACTGAGATAATTGTGTAATATATTCTTCAGATAATAAAAATTCTATGGTTGGAACTCTTAGCAGCCTCCTTCAGAAAATACGAAGTTCACAAGGTGACCAAAAGATTTTTGACGTAGGTTGCCCTTAGCATTTAGCACATTTGTGAACTTTAATGAACAGTTTATGAACTTTAACAACAACGAAGTCAGAAAAGTAATCAAGGATGTCTCAACAAGATGATTATGTCTTGGAAAATGTTTAGAGAGAATATTGATACAATGGGAATCTTTGGAATCATATTTTCTGCCTAACTGTGATTTTGATGATGACCCTATTGAGAAAGATCCTGCTGAAGAACCTAATAGAGAAAAGAAGTTAGTAAATGCATTCAAACAACCTGTTAGCAAGTTGTATGCCATGTTCATCCAGTCTGTAATTCCAATATTTGATAGTTTTAATATCTTTCTACAAGCTGGGGAAGTATTGATCCATATGTTACATTATTCTATTTTATGTTTGTATCACTCATTGCTTTCAAGATTTATCCTACCTCGAGTTGTTTCATAATTACAATATGTGCTAAGTATTTATCTTGATGACCCTGGTGTCTTGAAGGATTAAAACAGCTTGTTTATTGGAGCAACAACCAAGCAGTATGCAAGGGACAATGAAATCATTGGAACTTAAAGTACAAAAAGTTCCTGAAAGAAATTTGAGCTTTTTTTATTAAATGTGCAAAGTACTTGCAACCATCAATGCCAGTGTTAAAAAGGAAGTTATTAAGTCTGACATTTCTCCGTCTGCCTGAAAAACACCGAGCTACGTCAGATGAATTGCATATGTTAATGAAAAGGTTTCCAACTGAGATAACTGATATGAATGTTCTTGAATCGGAATTTCGTGATTATCAAGCAACACCAGATGATGAACTTCCAGCTTATTTTGACGAGAATGACAAACGCATGCGCACTGTTTTAATTTGGCACCAACAAAAACTGATCTATTCCCTGCTCAATCTCGCTTTAACCTTGCAGACTTTGCTAAATTTCTGTTTTTGATTCCTCGCAGTAATTGGTATTGAGAGAGTGCATTTAGTACCATCAGAAAGATTTGCACCGTTGGTCGCCATAACTTAGGAAAATATGCTACACAAAGCCATCAATCTACTAGGTTATACATAGAAAAAAAATCTATAAGAAACAATCTGCATAATATTCTGATACCTAAAATAAATTTATTTGGAAAGAAGAAGTTAGCATGTCATGAGTGGCCGCCAACAAAGAGTATTCTAGATCAAGGAAAATCTGCAACATACAAAAACCTTCAGGCTAGGACACAACAACAAGCACCTGATGGGGAGGACAAAATTTAGGGTTGAACTTTTGTAATTATTTTTGTCAATATTTTGACTTAAAAAATATTGTGCTATAATTGTATTCAAAAATGTCTTTCGTTGTTGACGATTTTTTTAAGAGAATATTTAGCTGTTCTGTGCTTACAAATGCATTTTCCGGCAATCTCAGCCTCAAATTTCAAAATTTTATAGTTTGTTGAATTTATTTGGCCCTTCAAAAAATTAATATGGAGCTAATCCTCTAATAAAATAGCAAATGATCGCAGATTTAAGTATCGTTATATTTGTATAACTAGGTGACTGGAATAACCACTCACATTATGCTTTTAACATATAATATATTTTTCACTTACCGTATATATACAGGTTTTCACATTACTATGTGAGTTTTACAC
>JAUZNK010024556.1:5799-19990 GCA_035046665.1 Euphysa ruthae | reverse complement strand
AAATGTGTATATGTGTGTTTACATACACACACACGCACGCGCGCACGCACGCACGCACACACGCACGCACACACACACACACATACATACATACATACATCTTTATGAAACAGTATAAAGTATTTACAGTATATTATTAAAATTGCTACATTGTACATGGTATAGACATTTCTAGTGAACACATATCCTTTTAGATGATAATGTACATGTGAAAAAATTCCATTGTTCTTTCGTTTAAAAAAAAATAAAAATAATATCTTGTTCAAATCGTATAAACAGTATAAATTAAATTGTTTATAAAGAAAACAAACATTAATTATAATAGCGGTATAAAAGATTTAAAGATAACTTTACTTAATTGCTAAAAATGATTAGCTTATCAATTTGTTTTGACAAGCGTTAAAGTATATAAGGTTGTCATACAAAGTGAAGCTGTGAGTGTCAAAACGGAAACATTTAGTAAACTTTTGCGAACCTTTATCTTAATGATAATTCAAATGTACCAGTTTGTTTACATATTGATCTTTTCACTTAATTTCCTTTTGTAAGCGGATCTCATACAGCATCAGATCTTTTTCGATTGAGTTCCTAAATGCAGCTGTTTCTCTGTCAATGGATAGGTTGTTTATAGTTATTTATTTTTCTAAACTTTTGATACATTTCGTTTATAGTCTTTGACTTTATAAAAGCAAAAAAATAAGTATTAAAGCAACAAAGATCTTTCTTAATTATAGGTAAAGATTTTCAACACAAACAACGCAACCAATTCAGACCATGTCATCCTGTTAACTGCACCTGTTTTGACACTATGCACTTCATTTAACCGCAATAACATAATATTTCAGTTATCTAATATGACTCTATCGTGAAATAATAAAACCATAAATGCTTTAACAGTTTTAAATAATATAAATAATATCCAGTATCCAGTAGTTTGCAATCACTGCTTGTTAAGAGAAAACCTTCAGTACAAAATAATAAAAGATAAACTTTATAATGAAGTTGCAGGTGTAACGAAGAGTTTTGACATAAAGTTTACAAGAGGGGCAATTGACACTCTCGGCAAATCATCATGTACACGTTTACGTGAACTTTTATGACATATCACTAGCCATTACAAATATTTAAAAGAGTGAAATGCATTGGTGCAAGCAATTTTTGAAACGTTTGTTGATTTAGATGATTATAAATCTAAAAAAGTAAAAAAAACTCAGTTGTGAGAAAAAACAGCAAGAAATTAACAATATTTTAATAATAAATTTTTTCTTTCAGATTCAATTTTGTTGATTGAATTGAATAAAATAAGACAGTCAAAGAACAAATCACTTCTTTACAATCAGGTAACTCTACAGTTAAAGTCACCAGTTCATAGTGCGCGTGACGATAGTCAAGTGAAAATACTGGAGGTCAGAATTACTATAGATGATAAAGCTTATAAAACTCTCAATGACTATTTGTCATCTAACAGACTTTAGCCAGTTAATTTTCTCGACTATGAGCCAAATGGAAGATATGCACGCATGTACTGGGTATATAATTTGCATCTAAGTAACAAAGTAGAGCTCTTTCATACGTTTGCATCATTCAGAAAAACAGGTACCACTTGACAATAAGATTTTGTTGTTATATACAGATGGAGGACTGAATCATAACTTTACACATCTTTCCACAAAAGTCTCATTAAATTTTATCTTGATATAACTAGATATGGATATGTTAGTTGCAATGTGATGTTGCCCCACACAAAGCTGGATTAAACCAGCCAAAAGAGTCACGTTTCTCTTAAATATAGCCCTTCAGAACTGTTCTGGATTACACAGTTAATATTGTCTTGAACAAAGCCTACTCCTAGAACACCTTGAACCCTCTACAAAAAATAAAATAGCATAAATCAACTTACAAACGTGGATAACAAAAAAAGAAACATTAGAAGCTCAAGATATAAAGTCTATGAAACCTGTTAAAAACATCATTAACGACTGTTTCAAGTCCATGGCATTAAAAAGAAAAAAAGTCATAACAAAAATCTGCCATACACATTCGCTTAGCTCACAATACTTCTTTAGAACCAGCCTTTCCCCCAAACCAAAGACCACTATGAAAAATTAATATGGGAAAATAACATCTGAAAGGGATCGACCATTATTGTGGTTTGGTCTGGAACAACTTGATATTGAAAATAAAACAACGATCGAATTGTGGCACAAACGTCATTCAGAGTAATTATTGTTTATGTCCTCAATACATATACGCATACGCGAAATCGATACATATACGCAAACGTGAAATCGATGCATATACGCAAACGCGAAATCGATACATATACGCAAACGCGAAATCGAGGCACATCGAGATTATTGCAAAAAGATGGCTAAAAGACGAGGTTGTACATCTTTGTGGTGTGTCTCTATTTATTGAAGGTAATTTGTTGTTTGGATCAATTGAGGTGAATGCCTGTCATACATTCCATCGAATATGGAAGCTGCATATCATAGATGTAAACCAATCGCCTTTCCACTAGCGTTTTTTTTACTGTGGTAGTCGTTCCTCGCTATGCAACAACGACAAGATCAAAGAATTGTGACATTAGTTCACATGAGTTTGGCCAATATACATATTATGTATCACATCTGGAAAAGAAACTAACACATGGAGTCCAAAAAATCTTGTGAAAAAGAAAAATTAGATAAAGCATTTTATACAGCTATGTTCCTATTTTATTGACAATTTACATATTTTTTATTTTCTTTGTACACGCCTTTTTAAAAACAAAACTATTATAAAAGGACAACTATCGCACTACTAACTTCAATCTAGCTATATAATATTGTACAAACACTATAAAGCCTACAAAACAAATATAGACTTAAAAAAAAAGTTAATATTTTAGTTTAAACTTGCGTAATCTCTAATTCTTCTAAACTCTTGATTGTGATTATGTAAACTATCTCCTCTTCTAAAGTGGTATTCAATTTTAAAATTTGTCGTGGGTTTCTAATCGTGTAAGCGATTGTGTTTCTAAAATTAAAAAGTTATTTATATCTCTATTTTGAAACAATACTGAGCCTCTTTGCTTTAAATCTAATATCTTAGAAATAATTTAGGTAAAATAAATATCTTTGATAAACAGAGAAAAATTAAAAGAGCAAGAGTTCTATGGGGGTTTTAATAAAATCTATAGTATCATGTAAAATGGTTTTATAGCAAGTCATAAAAGCTTTAGAACTAAATTTAGCATTTCATACATGCGTGCTGTATTGTTTTTGTTATCTGAGACTTTAATAATGAGCTTCTCAAAGACAAATTGAGGGGTAAAAAGGTGTTTTCAGTTATTATTATTACTGATCGTTGTATTTTGATATTATTTTAAATATATTTGTCAGTTCACCCAGAGAAGAAATTATAGTGGTCTCGCCTAATAACAATATTACAGTAGACTCAACTTATCAAAAAATTATAACACGATCGTAATTAATATTCTAAATAAATATATTACTTTGATATTAATATCTAAAATTAATAATACTTACCCGCTTGAACTCAGAAGGTGTCAAATACAAGTACTTGAAGCCCTAAAAAAATAGTAGTTCTCCTTATCTAAATATTTACAACTTTACTACTATAAAAAATTAAAAAAAAATTAAAAATATAACTTCTAAGAAAAAACTAATAGAAAGCCAAAAAAAAAAAAACCTATATCAAAAATATGATAAAAGGCATTAATACATTTATAGAAAATTTGTAGACAAGCTGGATAAGGAGGGTGTAGTAAGTAGTTTTATAGAGAAGGAGTAAAGCTAATTTTATATAATGATTAGGAATATGGATACTATTATTATAGTAAAAGTATATATATATACCTGAAGACACCTAAAAACAAAAAGAAGATCTCCTTTGCCTATGTATCACAAAAATGATGATAAAGCAATATCAAGTCACACTTTAAACGGTACTTCTATCTGTCTTGAAAAAAACATAACTGCAAAGATCTCTGGTGAAATGCAAACCATGTTTTTTAATCTAAACAATCTTAAATATATAAGAGAAACTTAAATTCTTCAATAAAACTATGAAAATGGATTTTACATGAGCAATTTGACTAACTTTGTTTTTCATTTATTATTAGATAAAAAGACGGAAAAAAGAGATAAAAGCTACCTGTTTTATTTAAAAGATTTTAAAAATTTTATTTTATCTTCGGTGCTAATTATTCATACTCAAATCTTAAAAATTTACAAAATTTTTAAAATATGGGGTATTTCTTAAAATTTATTACAATTTTATTACAAGCAATTTTAAAAGTTTTCATAACAAAAATGTAAGGAAAGAAAAGAAAACTAAAAATCTTTTGTTTGAAAACCACTATACTCGTACTTGCTAAGATATTTTAAATCAATTAGACAACATTGCAGTTCTAAAAAATCAAAACAATACATTAAAAATTGTCACCTTTTCTTGTTGGTTGTCTTCATTCCATGCCACATTAAAAACATGCTTGACATCATCTGCTAAACCAATCCTAGCACCACTATTGGCTGAGATATAAAGAAAAGGAACTTTTTTCTCTATTGCCCTCTTCAACACTTCCTGTATATAAACACACAAAGTAACTGTCAGATAAATTGTAAATTTTTCATTGTCTATAAGAAGTAATTAGTAAAGTAAAATAAAAAGCACTAACACGTACTAGTTGGATGAGTATAACAGTTAGTTTTTAAATGAACATGAGAACAGAGCTGGAGAGAAATTTAATTAAACAATACTAAACTCACATTATACAAGTCATCTTCAACAGGAGAGAAAGATCCGATTATATAAGTTATGTCATTAGCACAAATGTACATCTGAAAAAAAAAGAAAAAATATATTCCTAAAAAACAGAAAACAATTGTCAAATCTTAACTCACCTTACTAACTTATGCATATTTATTTATATATATTTCTATCATTAGTATTTTTGATTAGCCTATATGTATGTTATGTTATGTCCATGATATGCAAAAATAAAATCAAAAATTTGGTTTTAAAAAATTTAAAAACCATTAATATTATTTTTCTCAAATAACAGTCCTTTTAATTAATTATAAATTATGAATTCAACATAAATTTAATTGCTGCAATAGAAAGCTAGAGCAACAATTTTTGGTGCAGCACATTTTTCAGTGGTTTTGGACCAAAATTAATTTTTAATCCAATTTTATTATTTATTATTATTGTTATTAAAAAGTAATCAAACAAATTTTTACCTCTCTTCCGTCTGGGTATTCAGGTGTAAACAATTTTGCTTCCCATGCCACAATACCACACTTTAAAAAAAAAAATAAAATAAAAAAATCGATTACTTTTTCTAGCACTTTCGCAACAAATTTTTTGCGATTTACAAAGCCTTTTTGAGCATCACATTGTATACTTGCTGGAATTCATACAGACTTTGAATAATCAAATCAAATAGAATAGTTCACAAATTATATAACAACAAACCTGATTTTCACCTGGAAGTCGTGTAATATTTATCAGTTTTTGATGACGATCAAGACAGAGTTCTGTAAATTCAACCTAAAATTTAAAAAAAATCTTGAAAACAAAGCTGAAGTTATGATGGATATACTAGCTTCAAATACAAGTCAATAAAACTTGTGAGTTTAACCACGGGAATGGGGCAAAAAAAATTACCGTATTTTCCCATCCATTAGTTAAAACATTTTCGATTACCATTCTGCATTTTGGTATCATATTTATTACAACAAAAGAAACACCATTTTGTGCAGCCTCGTCAATTATTTGCTGTTATATTTTAACATTTGTAAAAGCAAAAGGAATCTTTCTACTTTTTTCAAAAATTAAAAACTAGGTAGTTTCACAAGTGGACAAGACTAGAGGGAACACCACTAATTTTTGAGAACACCACATCTTTAATATTTTTTTTTTAAAAAAAAGGTATTATTGCTAAAATAATGTACTCTATTAACCACTGCTAAACAGATTTGATTAATCAAAAACATTTACTTTAAGGTCTGAAAAGAAATTATTTTTTTATAAAGATATTTATCTTACCACTTCTTTTCTCATATCGAAATTCATGCCATATTTGTCTGCCCAATCCTTCCATTGTTTTAATACCGCCTAAGGAAATAGTGATATAGCAATGTTTATAAAAATTTTCTAATAGAAACACCTGCAGCAATTGTTTATATCAGGAAGTCATCAAGAACTTTTTAGGAAACATTGTTTTTACTCATGTTTATCTGTCCACCTAGTTCAGTAATTTTAGAAAATGACCTTTTCAGATTGGCTTGCTGATTGAAAACATTAATATTACGCCAACAACCTATTTCTGTCACCTAAGCAACGGTTTTATCCGTTATGAAAATTTGCTATAAAAATGCTTATGAGGATCACAAAGTAAACTCAGATCAGAGCAACATGGGGGACGATAATACTAGTGAACCCCATACACTAGAAGAATCTTATCTCGTTGCAGTAACGAATGAGGTGGATACGATTTTACTAGTGACCCCAAACACTAAAGACAAGTCTGTCTTTATCTTTACATTGCTTTTAAATAATCATTTCGGAGTTTTACTGCATTGACCATTCTTTTATCGCGAAACTTAATTCTCTATTAGAAGGTTTTGTTTTGTATTTGGCTTTTCAATTTTTTTTTGATGAATTAGTTGTAGCTTCTTATTATGACATTTCGCTGTTGTTTTCTTCTGCCCATTGCCTTTAGTTAAACGGATCAACTTTAGATAAGAACAGAAGGAAATAAAAATTATATAAAATCTATGTCAACTTGGTTTAGAAATTATCGTTCGTGAAAATCTTCATGTAAAACTGGGAGGGGTTAAAAAATAGGCGTAAAAATTATAAGTTTTTATAATTTTATTGAGATGCATAATTTTGGTTTTGCTGCACTGTAGGAATAGGATAAAAGTGTTTATTTTACTACTACTAATAGCTAATATATTGGTGAAAAATCAAAACAGTTTTTTCTTCATTAAAAAAGCTAGAAAAAATGTATTGATCCTTATATATGTCCCTCCTCTTTATTTCTATTTGTGTCATAATAACATAGCTTTCCTCTAATGATCGCCTTACATAACCACAAGTATAAAATGTAAGAGGGTAAATAATTTCACAAAATGATTGCATTTAAGACTATTAAATAATTATTATAACCCTAAATGCTTTGAAAATAGTTTGAAAATTTTATAATTACGCATATTTAATGAGTATCCAAGGTTATGACAAATGATAGTTAAACTACAAATATAAAAAGTCTGCAAATATATTTAAGAAAATTTAAATAAGAAATTTTTGTTCAATATATTTTATGCAAAATAACGTATTCATATAAATGCAATATTAATTCTAGATAACAAAATCTCATTAAATAAAATTAAAAAAAAAAATACTTATAAATGAAATAATTCTAGTGCTGAAGTTATCACACAACTTTATATGTAATAAATTTTTCTTTGTCTAATATGCGAACAATACCGTTATGTTCGAAGAGGGGCTACACCGGGATAATGTGCCTTATAGGTACTATTATTACTATTATTATTATTAATATTAGTGTTAATATTGATATTAAAAAGCAGGTAAAGTGTGCACCTAGTTTAAAATAATAACTTGGGAATAAAATTAAGTCTTGAGTCAAATAAAACTATTTTACAGTCCATATTATTTATTATTCACAAAAAAACATTTAGAGCCAACAATCGAAAAAGAAATTTTTTTTTAATTCCTGTGAATTTTTTCAGTTAAATTGTTGTGAAAACGAAGGATAAACACTGTATTACAGCATTTTTTGGTTTTTTAATTTGGTATTAGTTATTTGTAAAGTCAAAAACTCTTGTAAAAAGTTTTATTAAGTTCATTTTTAATTTTTTTGGGGAAGTTTATTTGGGTGTCCACAGAGGTTCACCACTATGAAATCATACCTGTACATTATGTAAAATTTAAAATTGTAAGATTATTGCATCATCTGTTCAATGTGATTAAGAAAAGTTTAAGAAAAAGCTTTAAAAAAAATTAATTTGAGGCAAAAGAAATTAAAAGACCTTAAAAAATTAAAAAGATTCATCAAAAAATACTTTTTAATAGTAAGATTTTATTCTATGTAGATCAACAAGTCTAGAAAAAGCATTTTCTTGAGATTTTAGTGAAAAACTAAGCCACTTAATACTTGAAATGTTACAACCTTCCCGACTTGCTAACCTTATTAAGGAAAAAAAAAAGATTTTTGAAATAGTATAAAAAAAAACACCTATGAAATATCTACGCATTTATTGAAAAAAATAGAGCAAATTTTTTAGACTGTTAAACTTTTTCCTATAAACCCCATCAACTATTTAATCTTCATAAGTTAAAATATTTCAGTTTATATCCTGATAAAATATGCGACAAAACTTATTCAATTTACCTGTCCGAATAGTTCTGGAAAATCGTAGACGTATGTTGTGTATTGAGATTGAGCTGCATATCTTTTATACTAAAAAATAACAATTTCAGTTCCAGTAAAACAAAAAAAAATTTTTCCAAATATGGATGACTAAAAATTTTTTTTGGCATATTTGACCAATGTTAAATGTGTTGTAGTTGTTCTAAAATTTCAAAACAGAAAAGTTGAACTTACATATAAAATCTATTTGATTAAAACACAAAAATCAAAATACTTTAAATCGTACTTTAAAACACATAAACAATTTGTAATACAAAAACAGGATTCAATCATATATGCAACATACTTGCTTATAGAATCTGGACTGCTTGTTAAATAGAATTTTATGTTGTAAGAAGAGTATTCAGCTAAAACACCAAAAGTAAACCAAAAATGTTGAAAGCATGCAGGATCAATTAAATTATTCAACACAAAAAATATTTCTAAAGTTGATTATGGGAGTTTCAACCCTTTAGTAATTCCAAAAAATCTTGAAATAGGTCCTTAATGCAGGATTTCTATAAAAGACTTGCAAAAAGTATAGAAATAAAAAAAGGACTTGGAGAGAAAGAAAATTTGTTTCTCACTGTTTAATGAGAAAGTTAGTTAATGTATGTGAAACATAATATAAAAATATAACATACATATATAAAGCCATAAAACGTTTATATAAAAAATGATGTATTATTAAAAAAATATCTTATATCAAAATACCTGTAAATGATCCTTAGTAACATACGGCGTTGTGATAGGTAGTCCATGATATTGCCCTAGCTTTCCTACCCAAGATTTAAATACAGTTTTTCCAGAGTGTGGGTCAATTACTTCTTGGTAAGTCTTATACTCGAGGGAATAGCCAGATTCATTTGATAGAAATAAACGCAATGATATTTTTTCTCCATTAGGGGTCAATCTAGAAACATAACCAAAATAACTGATTTTGAAATATTAACATTTTAAATCCCTAATTGTATAAAAACAGCTTTTCAAAGAGTTTAACATATGATTCTGAAATTTTTTACACACAAAGAATGGTAATAAAAATGATTAATAATTAAGTATCTGATAGGAAAACTGCATAAGTCAATGCAATAAGTCACTGCAATAAGCAAACAAGCAGATGTGACCTAATGAATTGAAAATCAATATGAAAAAAATCTATATTAAGGATGGTCCTAGAAAGCCGATATTATGGATGGTCCTATAAAGCCTATATATTACGGAAGGTCCTAGAAAGCCATAGAATATTAGGGATGGCTTTATTTTCAAAATGCACAAACACCTTCATTCATCAATCTAAAATAATAAGCTTAAATAACTTTTCTTTTAATGACCATTTCATGCCATAAATTCGTCTAGTGAAGACTTTCCTTAAAAATTACCTCGTTAAATTTATATTAAAACGCCAGATTAAAAAAAAAAAATCAAGCTGCTTAAAAAAATAAAACCTTGATTGAAAATTTTAAAAAGTTCCATCTATATATTTTTAAAACACAAAAATATGTTTAGAAAAATAAAAAGTTTTGTTTCAGTAGTCGCTTAGATTGTTTAGATAGGTCTAAAGACTGAAAGTGTCTTACTTTCAGTTATGAAAAACCTAGAAACTTCAAGATTGAAACGCACATTTTTTCTAAGGAAAAAAAAAAATGGTGATTTCACAATTTTCAATACAATTCACTGTCAGAAACTTTCCAGGGAATAAGGTTACTTTAGTAAAATAATTTGCAAGAATAAGCTAATAATTTACAAACAATTTTCAATAATTATTAGAAACTAAGCACATTCCCAATTTTTTTCCTTTTTCTTTTTTTTTTTTTGTATCTTAAATACATTAAGATAATGATAGCATCGAAAATTTCATGGGGTACAGACTTTAGAGAAATAAATTTCTAGACAGTAAATTAGAAAATATAGCATTTTCCCAGAAACTCAACTTGAAAATGGTACATAAATTTCCAGACATTAAAATTTATCACATCAAAACAGAACAAAATAAATAGTGGTGAAGCATAGATATCACTGCATCGAAACAATATATTTTTTTCTTAAAACATGCATGTCCTTTACATAAAATTTTCTTTAAGCAAAGTGGTCCTTTAAACCAGCTTTCTCTTCTTGATTTGGAGCTCCTCCACTCGCTTCTTCAACACAGACAACTGGTTGACCTTCTCTTCACTTTTTCTTTTTAATACATTTCCTTCAACGACAAAATGCATCATGTTTTTTCTTTTTTCTTCCTCAGGTCAACAAATAACAAAATCATCTAATCTACATTCATTACTTCTGCAGCCAATGAATTCCTCTCTTGAATGGATCACCTCACTCATCAAAAACCTATTGTAATCTGCTAAGGCTTCATACCCAGATTTGAATTATATTATTTTCAAGCCAAAAAACATTTGGATAAGGTTCTTTACTTGTCTTTTCAGACTTTCTTTATTTTCATTGGCATTGACATTTGGGTTAAAAGCATCAGCGCTCCGGACTGTTACTGATAACAATGGGTTTTGCTCATAAATTTGTTGATTATCCTGTTGATAAAGGTTCGTGCCTCCTCTATCATTTCAGCTACTTGTTCTGGCATGACCTAAGTAAAATAAATAAATAAAAAGTTATACAATTATCCAACACAATCAGTGTCACTCTGAAATTACTTTTTGGTCTCTGTGAACACGAGAAAATCTTTTTACAATCAGAAAAGAAATCTGAAATAAATGAACATTATTAAAGGTAAAAACCAATACTCTAAATAACAAGTAACACATTTCAAGTAAAAAAATCATAATAATAACCTATTTTGTTTGTAGAAGTCTTTCCATTTCACTTTCTGCAGCAAATCAAACATGTATTCTGTTCGTTCGAAGCAGATATTCATCAATGTTTACCACTTGTAACAAATCATAAGACTAAAAATTCTCGAGCACTATAGCTTTGGCAATTAATTCAAGTAGTGGATTAAAGATAGATCTGGTCTTGTTGCACAAGAAAGGAACTTTGGACTAAATAAATTAGATTAAGATGTAAATATTTATGTTCTGTAAAAACAGAACTTCACTCAGCATAACTCTAAATCCATCAGAGTGAGGAAATCATTCTGAAATGTCACCTATGCCAATATCTAAATGTGTGGGATAGTCAAGAATATAACGTTAAAAACTTCCACACAACAGGAACCGTCTGAAGCTAAAAAACATTATTAACGCCATTATTCACAACGTTATAAAAGTCCTTATTCATAACATTACAAACGTCATTATTCAAATCATTACTCTTGTCATTATTCAAATCATTATTCTTGTCACCTACATTTATTTGCAAAGTTTTTTTTTTCTGACAAATATCTGTATCTGTAACCTAATTAGCCTTAATTGTTTTATTTGTCAAATACCTTACTTATTTAAACCATAGAAGAAACACAAACTAACATTGCTGATTACATACCTCAGATAAACATTATTTTTGTGGCAGTATAATAAAAAAGTCCAACACAGTTACTCTTAAATTGACATGTGGCTCAGAGGCAGATCATATGCTTTACATGTGCTATGCCTCTGATTTGAGCCCTGCCATGGGTGGTCATCTTTTAATAAGTTCGACTTTTGATGATCTCGCACCATTATGGTAAAAAAATAAAAATAAAAAATAAATAATAAAAATTCTAAATCAATCATGAAGAAAAAAACTAACATAAAATACCATGCTGAAATATTTATACAGATCTAAATTAGCTGTAATTTTAGCTCAGTGGTTTGTGATTCAGAGCTTGGTCTTATTTAAAGGGTATTTCTTTAAATTTAACTGTACCATTTTTTTAGCACTGATATAAATCACAGTAAACGATGATTATTATAACTATCATCAACAAAACTAGAGCTTCTACTTGGTTTCTATTTTTTATCTATTTTTTTTTTTTTTTTTTATAGCTTTTATTTATTCAGAGAAACACTCTTTTGTCAACATTTTGACAATATTAAATTTTAATAAAATAATTTATTATCCATAGCTAAAAAAAAACATTTTTTGAAGGAATGCAGCTTTAGGTGAAATTAGATAATTTACACAATATAATATGTAAATATTAAAATATAAGTCACTCAGGCCAACTATTGATATTATCAGGACCAACACATGCATAACTATTATTCTAGGATAAAAAAATCAATATCATATCAAGGACTGATAGAACCTTGATAGATTTAAACATTGAATCAAAAAATTTCAGACCTAACCACCATTTTGCATTCAGCTTTTAAAACACGTAATTTCCAAAGACGTAAGCCATGGCGGAGAACAATTGTTCTAATACTGTCTTCAATCTAAGTAAAAAAAATCAAATATAAGGAAATGATAAAGCATCTAAAAAACCTGGGAACGCTTATTAGATTAAACTTTTAAAACAACAATTTATTTACTGCTTTGTAAATTTTACAAAATTTCTGCCTTTTAATATGAAAATGAAAATACAGTAATTTTTTAAAATAAAATTTGTTTACCTTCTGAGGTTCAATAATAACAGTTGGAACAAAGTTTAAAAAAACATGGTTGCCATCAGTTCTTCGGTCCTTAAAATAAAAAACATAGTTTATGAATATTTCATTAACAACAGCCCTTTGATTCTTAAAATAAAGAACAGTTTAACATGTGATTGTCATCAGTTTTTCAATCCATAAAAATTAAAGAACACAGTTTAAGAACATGTGACTGCCATAAGATCGTGGAACCAGAAAATAAAGAACATAGTTTAAGAACATATGATTGCCACCAGTTCTTCGATCTTTAAAAAATAAAGAGCACAATTTAAGAGCAAATATTCAACAAGTTTTTTCATCATCTTTATTGTCTTCTTCATCATCTTCATTTTGTTAAACATTTTTATCATTATTATCGCTATTGCCATCATGATTATTCTCAGTTTCTTCAAATCTGACCTAGACTGTATTAGGTCTTAATTCAAATTCCTCTGCAGCAGCAAATTTTTCTTTATTACCTTTTCTTGATATGTCTTCCTTGGAATACTTACTTAACCAATTATCCTCCTATAATCATAATTTTAGCATTTGCTCATAAACCTTTCTCTTCTCCTTTCTTAAACTATTTAATTAACAATCCCATAAACTCTGCTATAAGAATCAAATCACCTGCTCACAATAACCATCGACACCTGCTTTGAACTGCAATAAAAAAGTCTCTAAATCCAAAATACACAAAATACTGAACCCTTATGTACCCCAACATTCGTATAAATTCTTCACTATTTGAATCATTAACCCTAACTAGACTTGCAACATTAAAAAAGGTTCTTTCCTAAATACTTTTCATAAAAATTCCTGAACACAAATATTGCAATTTTGATCCTTAAAATAAAGTTTATAAGCATGTAAATTCCAAAAGTTTTTTTATTCTTGAAATAAGGTTTACAAACATGTGAATTACATCAGTTGTTTTGTCCTTAAAAGAAATAAATTTATGAACATTTGAATTACATCAGTTGTTTTGTCCTTAAAAGAAATAAATTTACGAACATGTGAATTACATCAGTTGTTTTGTCTTTAAAAGAAATAAATTTACGAACATGTGAATTACATCAGTTTTTTTGTCCTTAAAAGAAATAAATTTACGAACATGTGAGTTACATCAGTTGTTTTGTCCTTAAAAGAAATAAATTTACGAACATGTGAATTACATCAGTTTTTTTTGTCCTTAAAAGAAATAAGTTTACGAACATGTGAATTACATCAGTTGTTT
>JAUZNK010024545.1:0-19992 GCA_035046665.1 Euphysa ruthae | reverse complement strand
AGATAATCAAGGATAATTCATTTCCAGTTCGATAAATCTTCAAAACTCCAAGACGCCATTATACTACTCCATCTTGCCGGCAACGAAATATCACTTATGTCTCTTACTTAGAAGGGTGTTTGAATATGACATATGTTTCTTACTTTGAAGGGTGTTTGAAAGCGTGAAAATTGCTTCTTACTAAATAGAAATCTTTGATGTGTGACGTGTTGTCCGTATTTAAGAGCCAGTGAGTTAATTAAATTAAAACAATAACGTCTGTTCGATTTCAGTGGGAACTTTATTAGCCTACAAAACGTAAACATGATAAAACAACAAATGAAATCTATTAAAATTTATTCGCTGTGTGTAGGCTTATTAAAAATAAAATACGCTACATGCTCTTCGAGTATAATTTGGTACAAACAACCAATGCTCTTTGAGTAAAATTCGGTACAAAAAACCAGCTCTTTGAGTATAATTTGGTATAAACAACCAAAACAAGTCACAATATCTATAACGGTATATGTTCACTTACGAGCTTTAATATTTTTCTTTTTTTTTTATGTTTTCCCCAATTTTTTCCCATATGCTTGCGATAGTAATTATTAATATGAACTGAATCAATGTAATTTACTACTGTAGTCAACTCTTTCCACATGCTTATACTAAAATCCCTGGTGTACTGAATGAAACCGATCGACTGGCACAGACCTGAATGTAGCAGAGTCACCCGGTATCTATACATACTACGGGTTGGTGCGCACCTATGCTAGGTCATTAATAAAATAACACAGCTCATAGGAGGGATTGAGCATTTTACAAACTTTCAGACAAGCACTGTTTTGTATTGTTTCAAAAAATCTTTTTATAGTATTATAATAATCCGAATTTAAGTTCCATCGTCTCTAACACTGTCATAAAACTTCTTTTACACAATCTCTCATTCTGGTTGATCGGTAATACCATCGTCTCTAACACTGTCATAAAACTTCTTTTAAACAATCTCTCATTATGGTTGATCGGTAATACCATCGTCTCTAACACTGTCATAAAACTTCTTTTACACAATCTCTCATTATGGTTGAACGTTGATAAAAAGTACGTTTTACAACAAAAATAAAAAATAATGTTTATTTTGAACGAACCATCCGCGTAATCATGTTCGTCATCTTCTAAATCAAAAAATGTCAATAATATATTTACTACTAATGCTGAACGTGAACCTGATGGTGCAACGCGTTTCTTAGGGTAATGACGTGGTTTAGTACCGCTTAAGCAACGCGTTTTCTTTTCAAACCACGATTCTATATAAACCTCTGATTGGAAAAGATACAGATAGACACCATCTTCTCCAACAAGAACTGCATTTTCCAGGCGTAATTAATGGTGTAATTAGCAGTAGCTCGATGATGTGAAGGACATTTGAACATCAATGTGTGTATGACAGTCATATAAGGATAATATGCACACATACAATCATTAAATAAGATATACTATGTACTGTAAAGATAGACAACACACTGCATTAACACCTACAAATAAAATAGACGGTTCTGTTAACATCGAATATAAAAGAAATACGTCAAATTCAGCAAATATGTTTTAAAAACAGAGAATAATTAGATATATGAATACACTTACTAAAAAACATTTTAAAAGTGTTATATATTTTATGCGTGCCATTTAATATTATGATACTTTGCAACTAATAAAAACATGTAACAGAAATTTTACAGAATAATGAAAAAATGTTATTTTTTTTTTCTAAATAACCATTACTTTAAGTAGTTGAAGAATATCGATGTATAAAGTCATCATCATTGGGTACTTTGCCTGCTTCCAGAGCTTAACCTTTAAGTTCTTCCCATTTTGCTGGCACCGAATCTGTTTGCGATAACGACTCTATGTGCGTCATGTATGCCACATTATTAGCTTGACAAGAATTTGTTTAAATAGAAACATTTTTATGTTTTCAGCTAAAGTTTTTTAAAAATTGTTATGAAAAACTTTTGTTTCACAAATTAATATTTTTCCCGCGTCTTAATTAATTATGACGAAGTATGATTTGTTTACGACATAGATGAATACTATAAGTACGCGGTTAACTTTACAGCTAATGTTTATCTATCTGTAAATAATTTTAATTTATTTTATTGCTCATATAAGATGAATATTTTATGTAATACAAAAAAATTGTTTTCCAGCAATGTTTTTAATCGCTTTTTCAGAAAATATGACGAAATTATACTTATCATAAATTGTTTTAAAATATTCAATCTTAATTGAAAAAACGGTGCAGCTAAAAGTGCTTGGAATGATCCCTGATAGAATAATACAATAACAAACTTGTAAATATGGATAAGAACCATTTTCAATCTATTGTATTTATCGTTAATCTTTTTTCTAAGAACAACTTTAATTACCTCAACAATTTTGTCTAAGTATGTAAAAATTACAAACCCGTTTTCTGGAAAGCATCTTTTCGGCAATAACGTCAACCGCTTCATCAATTGCCCTATCATTCCTATATTTTACACTCTTAGTATCGCCACCCATTTCTTGAAGAATAATCAGGTCATTTGTATCACTGTAGGGTTTTTAGTTTTTTGCTAAATAATATGCTGTTCTAAACTAAAGCGAGAGTTTAAATTTTTGTCGGCTTATGATGCCATTCTCATAATAACCTTTCATCTGGGTTTCTTGTAGAACATGTGTATTATAAGATGCCCTGCTCAAATTATTTTTATTTTCTAAATATATTGCTTTTTTATGAGGCACACCTTCATTGTGCTTTTCTAGTCCATCTTTTTTCATACTTTTTGTTCCTGTAGCCCATGCTTCGTTGAAACATGGTTGTCTGGCCGAGCGGTTAAGACTTTGGTTTTCTCTCACGGAGGTGCAAGTTCGACCCCCTAGGAGACCAATGATTTTCTTTACCGAAAGCTCAAATGGGAGTTCTAAGTACACCAGAACCAAACCCATGGGAACCTTCTGAAATAAATACCTTGAAACTAATTGTTGGCCCCATGTAAAAAAATATGCGTTTGAAATACGTTGAAAGCATGGACATGATTAATATTCAATAAATGCCTCTTACATAGTTTACAACTTATTCGGATGACTTCGCCACAAACAACCTCTATCTAATTCAACTTTCAATGCAGTTTCCCATTTTAAAACCGCCTTTGATTTAACCATAGTAAAAGAAATAATTTTATAAATTCAAAATTAAGTTTCTTTATGATATCTTAATAAGATTTGACCAAATGCATTTAACTGTAGAAGATTCGAACAGAAAAATTTACACATGACTCTCCTCCACTTTTTCTTTTAAAAACAGCTAGTGTAGTAAATATAAACAATAGGTCATTATGGAATTGCTAAACATTCTTTCAAATTGATTAATGATTTATAATAAAAAGAGCATCCAAATTCAAGGAAATGCGATGTTTTGGAATACGAATTAATTTTGTTATTTATTTTTTTAGTTTGCAATTAATTATAGATTTTTAATGAAAAATGGCTTTGCAATTTTTCCGTTTTAGAAAGTTCGAACCCTGAAATTGGACCGTAAAGTCCAGGAGACCCAATTATTATTAATTGAATGCTTACAATAAGTGGAACTTTGTGATACTCCGGGTTAATGAAACAAATTTTTTCATTATAACGGTTGATAAGGCGTTCTTTCAAGTATTTTATTCTAATACCGTAAGCATCAATCAAAATCATTGGTACATAATTGTAAGAAGCATAACATATTTTTAATATGACACACACCTTCAAAATCACTTTTCTCATTAATGGGAATTTCAGTTTTGGAGGCAAGTAATAGGGTTTTATCATGACGTTAAAATTCATTTAAGATGAGGGTGACTTCATTAATCTGCAGTAGCAACTCCTGGTCGTTAGCTATTTCAGCAGCTTTTTTAAGCTTCAGGTGTTAATATTTTTGGTAATTGATATTCCTGTCCTATCTGGTGTTTTTCACAGATACAGTTATTACCAAACATGCCTCTTTCATTTTAACTGATTTTTTCTGTTTTGACTCACGAATATCCATTTTCACTTTACCAGATGAGATTAAAAAATCCACAACATTATGCTCCTTTAGAAAAAATTATTTTACGTTGAGAGTTTGCATTTTATTTGTTAATCTTATTAATATTATTAGCAGTTCTTAATTGTTCCACAAGATCTCTATACACTTTTCAAACTTTTATTTGCTATATTTTGCTTATTTTTAATATCTTCAGAATATACAATTCTTTTTATCAAGTTAGTTTTATCAATAACGAGAATTTATTTTTTCTCATCTTGTATTTTCTTTTATAATTTTTGTCTCAAAAGTTGTTTATAAATTTTCATCCCCTTATTTCTCTTTTAAAAAATTTTGAAAGTTTTAAGTGCTATGTTCAATATCTCATCCTATCCTGAGCCATTTTGAAAAGAAACAGAAATGGACCCCAAAGATTTTAGTTAGGAATTATTTTATAGAACAAATGTTTTTTACTGCTACTGCTACTGCTACTACTACTACTACTACTACTACTACTACTACTACTACTACTACTACTACTACTACTACTACTACTACTACTACTTGAAAGATAATATGTTAAACAGTATAGGGTTAAATTTTTGTCTTTCTTTTGAATTCAGCTCATCTGCACAAGTGACAGTTTTACAGTGAATCAGTTTGTAAAATGTGTTACATAAATGTTTTCAAAACATCAAAAAATTCAAATGGTTAATAGTCTTGTTTATACAATGATGTGCACTAAATATGATTTGTCACAATATTATCACAATGTTTATCAAAACCAAATAGTGAGTGAAACAGTTAATAACTTCAATTGGGTTTTATCCAACAAAAAAACATGAATGCCTAGAACCTTAATTTTTATCTGCCACTTTAATATTTAGGTGTTTATATATTTGCTTTGCCAGAGCATAGCTATGTCTATACTCACTATATGCAATTAGTCACCAAAATTCAACATGGATGGCAAGTCAATATTTGAGTTGGACTTCCATTTTTTGAACTTGCAGTGTTTTTAAATAAAAATTTAAGGGTGTTCTAAACTACGTACACAGTTAGAAGACTTTTAAGAGTGTAAAACAGAGTTGGCCGTGTGCAAGCTAGTATATCTTTATTTTAATTTTATATTTAGCTCTTAAATGATAGAAGCTATGGATAGAGATCACATTAGAAGCAGCATAAATGAGACAAAACTATTCATGTGAGTTTTTTATTTCTTTGGCTTTCCACTTAAAAGTTGCTTGATATCTACCATCAAGAACTTTTTTATACCAGTGTTGAAATGTGAGGATTTGATATTATACTCATCAAAAGTTTCAATCTGCATAATTTTATTAATAGACATTATGTCATGAAAAATAATCTGTGTGTTAATAATACTATTTTAGTGGCATTTTAAGAAGTCTTTTAGAATGTGAAATAGTTAAAAATAATTAAAACACCACCTTAAAATAAACCTGATTCAATTCAGGGGTTAAAAATCAAAATTATTTGGCGTATTTGCACTGCCCTACATTTTCCACAGACGAATTAAGAATTTGAAGTACGATCTAACAAAATTCTAATTTTTTCTATTTCAGCTTAAAATCATCGTTTTTACGACTTATAGTAGAGGATAACAATTACGTTTCTGTTTTCAGAAAAAACAAAAATTGACTGTAAACAAAAGCATTGCTATGATAAAGTTAAAGGAAATTAATTTGGGTCTATACCCATCGTGGTGCAGGAGTACTATTTACTTTTGTTATTTTTAAAATTTTACAGAGAAAGTGCACTAAAACCTTGCTGTTTCATTGTTAATTTGTTAATTTGACGCCGAATATTTTTTCACATTACATTGTTTTTGAGTAAAGATAAAAATATATTGATCTCTTTGTTTACAGAATATGTGTTAGCATAAATAAAAATATATTAATCTCTTTGTATGTGGAATATGTGTTAAGGTCTATAAAAAAGTACCATGATTTTGAGAAACACACTTGCACAGCATAAATTTATTGTATCATAGTATGATCACATAAAAATGTATTTTGAATTTATTCTGTTCTATTGTTTCTTTCAATGTATAAAAACCAGTGACATTTGCATATTTTAAACAACTAAAACAAGGAAAACCCCGCAATCAATTGAATAAATCAAAAGAGAAAACCCATTTCGTTGTTTAGCCAATCAGCTTAAACTTTAGTTTAATCGTGTATTTGAAATAATTTTTGATATCTTTTTGTATGTTTTTTGGCTGTTATAGACGATCTAGAGTACACCTTGATAACCTTGAATAAAATGTTTGCCTAAATTTTTATTTGACCTCCTGCTTTTTATCTTGCCTGTTCATATGACCTATGGTAGCGTTATTTCGAGCTCTGCAGCAATAAAATAAGTATTTCATGAGAAATTTTCAGGAGAATTTAAAAATGGTACTGGGCGACCAAATGGTGGCGGATGACTCACGATCAAGAAAATAAGCTTTTGAGTCGCCCTTTTTGTGACTGGCTTTTAACCCAATGATACACCTGGCAATTTCTGTGGTTTCATTTTACTGTTTATTCAGTGTTTTATTTGACGCGTAGAGGCAGCGCAAAGCTATATGCTGCCTGGTTATTCTCAAGTACGAAAGGTAAGGGTTGTCATATTTTCCTATGTCTGTACGCCTATTTTTTAACTCCTGCAATTTTACTATATTTTGATTCTACATCTGTAAAATATCGTAAAAATGGAAGAAAATAGTTAAATTTTCCATGTGACAACTAATTAAATAATTTCTTTGGGATAGTATAATTTGGAGTACAATTATTTTCCTTGAGTTTTGACAAACTATTGTTGTTAGAAAACGCAGTCAAGATTCATACAAAACATTTGCATCTTTTTATGATAGAGACTTACAAGTCCGTAAATAAATTAAACCCAGTAATAATGTGGGAAAATTTTGAAATAAAGCAAATTTCTTACTTTTTACGAGTCGGTTGTATTTTGAAACTCCCTCCGGCAAAATCATCCAAATAGGGAATAAATTCCCTGTTGTTTTAAAACCTGTTTTCTCTAGAAAAGTCTCCTAACCTTTTCAAAGAATTATGAATCTTTGTCTCTTTTTAAAAGATGTCTCCTCACCTCAAACTGCAAGTCTTGTTCTTTTAGTATTTGATGTTAGAAATTATAATTTTTGCTATGGATTTTTGGTTTAAACACAAAAAATATTTGTTGGTCTGTCAGTAAATAGTTCGCAGTCCACTTCTTCTGCACTTTATAAGCAATTTATTCATTCTTCCAAGAAATGGGCAGTGATTTAAGGATCAAGTAAATGTAGAGATCAACTTTTAAAATTAAAGAGAAATCATTTAAATATTTACAGATATATATATATATTTTATTTTTAGTTTATCTATGTTGACAATCACTAAATTTCTTTTGGACAGCTTTTAGAAAATTATAAAATCAAAAATGAGAAATACTAATGAATTGCACTTTGGTAAATCCTCCTGAAGTGTAGATGTAGAGTTAATTTTAAATTTTAAAGAAGTTCAATGAATGCACTCTCTATCAGATTGGGATAATCTAGTAGTTTGTAATATTTTAAAAATTTAGTGCAGTGCTTTTTTTTTCTTTTATACAATATTTGTTTACATCTTTTTCCAACATTTGCTACCGCGTATAGTATTACGTGGTTTATGTTTTTACCTAGGAAAGTATTAAGATATACAAGTATTTTGCAAATATAATACAACAACTAATAAAATTTTATTTTTGAGGATTTCAAAATACACATTTAATTTTATTAACAGAACATTTCTTACGATTTACGTAAATTTTAAATCAATGATACATGTTATCAGATTTGAGATGTTCCACTTTAATTATTAAATTTTTTTATTTATGCTCTTTCTTTTTTTTTTTTGTTTAGATGTGACCCTATGTCTTACTTTTCCCAATTTGATGATCTAAAGTTTTTCCAAGACCCTTCATCTGATTTTGGACTGTCTTCTTCCGAATCAGATAATGAAGAAGATGAAATCCTTCCAAGTTCATTAACACCGTATGTAGCACCACACATGCCCATTTGGTCATCATTGACCAAATCACCAGGTCTCTCACAGACACAGAATATCTCCAACAAATTTCCAGGTTCACCAATGGCAAGAGATTTGGTACAGATCCAAAATATTACCAAGAAACCAATGCAATCTCCAAACTCGTCGACAAGACCACCCAAAACTTTTGTAGCAAAATCACCAACTACCAGCATGCTGTTACGTTCACGGGCAAAAAAGTTGGTACATTCTCCTCAATTCTCTGATGAGAATGGAGTTTGTTCTGACATTTCATCATCCTCTGATAAAAACTTACCAAAAGGAAGCAAGAAGAGGTGAATCATATATTTATGCTACAATTATTTTTAATACTTTTCAAGTTTGATAGATATATGACGGTTCAGTGATTTTTGCTTTTATTGCAGCAATTTTTAGGTCAGATTTGGAGTTAAAAATCCCTTTCACAAAAAGTTCAATTTTTCATCATATTTGTTTATTTGTTCACTTTAGAGTTTAAATGACAACAGCAATTTCATTTGGATTAGGGTTGGTTGTTAACCTTGGGTGGAAAGTCTTCTTGTGTGTAGCCTTGCACAAAAAGACATGTTTACTGCATTAGGTTGATGTAATAATTTTTTAGAATTTGCTTGAAGTAATAGTAGATGCCCGAAGCATTGTCAAAGTCTGCCTCAGTTTTTGTGATAGGTAAATTATTAAAAATTATCATTTCCGCCATGAGAAAAAGTGTCATATCTCAAGAAGGAAGAATGTAATCTTAGTATTGTAAGATGTATCAGAAAGCTGGCATTGGGAGGTAACAGAAAAATATAAATACCGGCTCTATACAACCTTTTGGATTAATGTTGACATTCGGTAGTTCGGACCTCATTGCGACCATCATTTGTTGATTAAGCGACCTCATTTTAATATACTTTTGGGTAAAATGCATTGCTAAGTTCTCTTTCAGGCAGGCTTATGAACCTGCTAAAGATATTGTTGATTTATGTTGGCAAAAAAAAGAGAAATGTTTTTTAAAACTAGTTTTCTTAGATTTTGTAATATATGAAACATTCGAGAAACTCGTAACTTGTCTAGACACTATCACACAAACTCTTATGCTCTGCCTGTGCAGTCATACATTCATTTGTTTAATTTTTCACACAGTACAGAAGAAGTAAACTGCGAACTGTTTTGGTATAATTAAATTGGAGAAAAAAATCATTCTGCAAAGTATATTATACTGTTCTTTAAATACATGTGTTCTTTTTCATTCATTTAATTTAAATAGAATGTTTTCATAAGTGGAGGCTTTGTTATTATCACAAGAAAAGTTACAGAAGATAAAATCAAAGCATATTTATTATTAGAATGTTTTAATTTATATATTTTTAGATTGATATTTTTCAAATTTTGGCATTAATGAAGAACAAATAGTATACTCTATGTATATCTATTTAAGTTATATAAAAACTCTTTGAACTGAGTGTAGAATTTTCCATGAACGCTACTTCATTTTTTTGTAAACAACACTAAGGCATTAGGCAGTATTAAATTACTGTAGCTTCTCGTCGAAATAAATTATTTATTTTTTATATAATTTTATATTTTTCTTTCAACATTAGCTTAAAAAGTAAACAGTTTTCTTCAAATTTATTCTATCTTATGAAAAATGTGAAACAATTTGTTGAATCAAGGAGAATTGAATAGCTTAAACATTTTAATGAAATGAAGGAACAAAAACAAAACTGCAGTAAATCTACAGCAGGCATTACAGAAAGATAAACTTAAGCGTGTATTAATGAATCTTTTGTTATTATTATTATTATTATTTTCACCTGCCAAAAGTTTCTTTTGTTTCTGCTACAGGATTATAGCAAAAGGCTCATAGTAAAAGGCTCATAGCAACAGACTCATAAAAACAGGCTCATAGCAACAGACTCATAAAAACAGGCTCATAGCAACAGACTCATAAAAACAGGCTCATAGCAATATCAATTTTCTGATTAAAATGATAAATTTTCAAAACCGAGTTAATGAAAATTTTTTGGATTGTGTAACAAATAGTCATAAATTACTGTATTTAACCTTGTTGTTGCCTGTTATAATTTTATTTTTTTTGACTTAGGTTCTTTAGCTGCAGCTATTGGACTAGGGCTAATCTAGGTACATTTTGACAGTCATGGTCTCTTTTGGGCGCCAGTGATTTGGGCACCCAAAAATAATAATTTATTTGGATTCTGTATCATTACGTTTACCTTTTTATATTTCATTTTTATTTTTTAAACCTATCTTTTAAAAATATAACGTGAATAAACAGATTCGTTATACAGTTGCTGTCATGAATTCCTTTACTTTGTTCTAAACATCATCATTCTATTCTTAAAAAAATTACATCGCCTTTCTTTACAAAAACACGTTATCGTTTGTTTATTGATGTTTCACGAAAATCTGTACTACTCTTTTAGGAACTGTTGGAGGAGAGTGTGTCAAACCTGACTTGATCACAAATCTGTGCGGTTGTTATTGTTATCAACGCCGATTAATCAGAAGTTTTAAACATTTTTTTATTAAAAACAGAACTTTAGTTCAACATGCAACGGAATATTTTAAAGTGCCTATTTTCATGCTGTTTATATTTTTGCGAAAAGTATTGTACAACACTTTCACTACTTTTTCCTGAGCAGAACAAGCTGGGAGGCGTTCAAATGATGAACCCCAAACACAATTAAATAAATGTTGAGAAACGATTCGCTTGTTCATAAAAAAATCTTATGAGTGCGTGCTCGTAATATCTAGCAAAAATATCAACCGGCTCTTATCATAACTTTAAATATCAGCTGGCAATATAAAGATGTAAAAACAAATGTCAAGGTTGCTTAGTAATTAATAAAGCAATGGACAACGTAAGCCCAAACTGAAAGCAAAATTATTTATTTTTTTAAATGCTTGTTTTTTTCAATTACTTTGATATGGATGTATATTTTAGCTTTTTTAAAATCCCTTACGCAATAATTTTAAAATTTTATTCATCATGGGTTTGAAACCCACTTCTTAAACGGATCCCCAAGTACTCAGACAAGTTACATTTACTTTAAAGATCTCCGGAAGACATGAGCATGATCATGATCATGATCTATAAAACCAAATTATCAATTGATTAATTATTTACTTAATTTCTTTTTTTATTGCGTTTTATTTCCGCTTCGAAGCTGTCATCTTGTTGCTCGCAAATACTACTCTTAGTCCAGACTTACCTATGTAAAATATTTGAAACAAGGCTGTGACGTAAATAAACAAGCCGTTTCCTTATAAACTTTGGTTTTCAATGTTGTTGCTAGTTTCTTGTTATTTATTTTCCTTATGATGCATTTTGCTACTGTTGGTTCTTGAAAAAGTTTACCTAATGTATCTTTTCATCGATTGCCAAACAATCCTGCAATCTCGAAGAAAAGTAAGAGAAACTTTTCTGAAGAGTGTTTACCTTTTTCACTCTATTTTACAGACAAATGTTTTGAAAATCACTCTAACTGAGACAAAGCATGGTTCCACACACAAAAATTCAAGCCAGTGGGAAACTTCTCCCTAATTCTAATCCAACAATATTCTCCCACAATAAAACAACAACCCAAGAACGTATGTCATCAAAATTAAGAGCTAGCAAGAAAGAAAAATTGGAGGTAAACAGAAATAAATTTATATATCATACTTTTAGAAAGGAGTTTTGTAAAATTTAACACGTTATAGCGCACATTATAAAAAGTTATAGCGCGCATTATAACACGTTGTAGCGGGGTCGAACTGTTGTTTTATGTTGTTAGAAACACTGTCCTATTATCATTATTACTTTTTTTTTTTTTTTTATTAGGCTCAAATTTCTTAGGCTTTCACTGATTTTGAGACTCAAAGTTCCTTAAGTAGTTCTTTATTTTCAGTTCTCCGATTTTCTGTTATACTGTACATATTTCACAATTTAATTTTTATTTATTTTCTGTTATGCTGAAGGTGCGATTATTTCATCAAGTTCTCGGATTTTCGCATTCTTTATTTCGAAATTATAAGATTAATTTACATGTATGTACATATATTTCATAATTTTATTGTTTATCAGAATTTTTCTTTGATCTCAGTCTCAGAAATTCTTTAGCTTTTCGACCAATCTGAGGCTCCAGTTCCTATTGGAAATGTCCTTATAAAAAAAAAATAAAAAAGTGTGTTGTTATTTTTTAACAGCATCAAAGTTGAACTTATTAAGAGATGAATGTTATTATAATATCTCAATTTAAAGGACTTGTGTTTTAAAGCCATTTCTCATGTCCTTTGTTTTTTTTGATTTATTCTAAAGTCTTATTGAAGCATCATTACTTAAAAAGGTAGGGTTATTTTTCACAGATGAGAAATTTTAAGCTTCTGGAATATGTCACGTGACTAAATTTTATTGGAATAAATATAAAGTCTTTCAATGCACATATAATAACACGTTTTTTCACAACGGTTCGCAACTTAATACAAACTTCCAGGCCCTCACCTGATGATGATGATGATGATGATGACTCACCTGATGATGGCTTATTTACTAAAAATGATATTGATGATGTTGACTTCTTCACTAACATTGATAATAATGATACCAATAATAATGATTCTATCAACCCCCTATCCGATCATTGTTCATTAGCCATACAAACAAATTTTTTGCACACTTTTGTAAATATGTATACTTCCGTTGGAACTCAGACTACAGGAAACTGTGTTAAATTTACTGCAGATGCTCCAACTTCAACACTTACATTACAAAAGCAAAAAAAACACAAAGGGTTCTAAGTTAATATATATAAAAAAAAATTGGTATCAAAGTCGATGCAAGTTTTACAAAAACTACCTTTTTCAACACCAAAAAAACAATGTTTGAAACAAAATTGTGAAAAAATATAATTAGAAATGAAAGGACACTTTTTGTTTCAAAACTTATTTGAACTTTTACCTCATTGTCCAAAATGTGGCTCTTAGGTTGGTTGTTCGTTCGTTAAAGAAATTCAAAACACCGGTTCAATACTTGATTTAATTGTTTTAACTCATGCGATATTGGCTGGTAATCGCAGCCTTCTATTGGTAGTTTAAATGGCCTTGGTGACTTATATTTTTCAACATCTATTGTTTTTTTTTTTAAATATTTGTGTTTTTCAACTCAGGCATTAATAATTAAAAAGATATAAAACGCATGTCATGAATTATAAAATTTTATTGAGCGACGTTTCAGGAGTCATGCTGCTCCTATCATCAGGCTAGTTTCAATTAAAAATTGTAACGCTATTCACGCTATTCCTGTTAAAACCTTAAAATGACGTGTGTTTTATATCTTTTTAGTTATCTATTGTTTTTTCTGGAATACCATTTTCTAAATTTCAACGATTTGCTTATGTTGCCAACCTAAAGTTTATTTCGGATACTACCTATTATGAACTCAAAAAAAATTTTATTCTTCCAGCTGTGAAACAAAAGTGGAATTCAGAGCGTAGTCGTATGAGTATGAGTCATAGTCGTGTGATTAGTCTACTAGAATGGCTTCCTTCTATTGTTAACTACTTTTGGTGGAGTGTTACCAGTTCAAATAAGAACGACCAACTTATTTATGAAAAATTCCAGTCATATTTTCCATACCACCAACCTGACATGAATGGGGTTGTGCCAAGTATTACAAAAATGTACTGCAGATCAAGTAAAATCAAATAATTGGCTGATGGAAGGTTCACAAGCACATCAATTCACTAGTAAAAGATAAAAAATTATGTTCAGGTGGTCTGCTGTAACGACCTAATTAATGACTCAGAACAATCTCTATAAAAGCTAAATAATAATTATAAGCAGGGTATGTAGAAAGAACAAGCATGTTTAACAATAAAACCCAAATATATATATATATATATATTTATAGGGCATTATAACAACCTTAAAAATGAATCTTAAAAGTAATATTTATGGTTCAAAAATAACACCTGGAAACTCACAAGATTTTTTTATGCCAAAATATTTCAAATATAATATATATTATCTGTATAAAAAACAAAGTCTCAGGATCACATGATTACTTGCATCCTGGAACTAGAATTCTATAAGTATTTGTAGATTTTAATGGGGGAGATTATAATGGAATGTTTTTTCAAAACAAGTTTTTCGTTTTATGTATACAAAGAATTTAGTAAAGTAAGAAAAAATTATATCATTTATTTAAATTTTTTTTATTCTTTAATATAATCTATATATGTCTGAGTACTTGGGGATCACTTTAATAAGCAGTAATTTTAAATATATGTATAGGCGATTGAAAGAAAAACAATAGAACTACAATAGAATTTAAAATAAACCTGAGGACGAGAGCTAATTATTCAATGAGAGCTAATTGTGTAATGATGTTATTAAAATTAAGAACATAGTAAACATGTTTATAAACTTACAGTATACTTACAGTGTTTGAAACCTGCTTACAAGATCAACTGAAACATAAACATTTACATATATGGCGGGAAGTTTAAAAACATATCTTTCTAAATAAGATTATTTGTTATAAGTTTTTTTTTTTTAATTTTTTTATTTGTTTTTATTAAGAATCCCAGTTACTGGAGTTGCGTAATTCAGCAGTTGTTTTTGTGTCAGTTTTTTTCTGGCCAGCTTTTGCATTGTGGGCTTGAAATTTGGCACAAATTTAAAAATTTTGTCTTACTTGATTTGTTTATATAAAATTGATAACAAACCTTTGAGAAGAGCAACGGCTGAACTGGTTAATGTAAATATATTGAAATGGAAAATATTATTTTTATTATTTTTGGTTTTGATAACAACTCTCTCTCTTACTTCATCAAGTTATACCATATGATAATATTGATAAAGTAAAACGCTGCGTTTGATCTAAATGCTGCTTTGAATAAGTAAGTCAAATAGGCATAATCAGGCTGTTGCTTGAATAATTGAATATTGTTTAGATTAACATTTGATGGTCCAGGCTGCACTTCACTACTTAATATTTCAAGGTAATATTTTTTTTAAAATCAGTTTTAAGAAAAAATATGCGATAGTTTTGCTATAGACATTGTATGAATTAGCTGTAAAGCAAAACAATTTTCAAGTGGCTTTTAAAATTTAGAGTAGATAGAGCAATGCCCCCCAATTATGGCTCTATGTATACTTCAAGGTTTGTAATTTTTGCATTTGCTTTCTGATAAAGAACACATTACAGATTAAGTTGACGTGGTGTGGTGTTTTGGAAATCAAGGAGTCAGCAAAATTTTCAATTATTTTTAGTTATTTATAATTTTTAAAAATAATGCTACAGAAGAATCCTGAATGAACAATATTGAATGAGGATTCAGATGAAGGCTAATTTAAATTTGCTTGTATGAGAAATTTTGGGTTCAAACTGCTATACAAGGATAATAAGGAAGAAAATGAAGTATTTTCATATTTATTTTTCCCCCCATGCTATCATTTCTATTCTCATTTTCGTGGAAATTTTTGTTCTATTTATTATTTGGTAATTATTTTTATCTTTCATCAGGTTATGCTTCTTTTGTTCACTACGATATGTTCCTTTCGCTTTACAAAATAGTATGTAACCTTTATATATACAAAGAGACATTTTTTCATCCAACATCTTAAAATAATATTTTTATCCATAGATGCGTATCCATAGATGCGTATCTATAGTTGCGAATTTGAGGTCTTAAATTCAGAAAATGTTGAAAAAAACATTCTGAGTTGCAAGTGTTGTGCTACAAATTTACTTAGAGTATTCATTTAAATCAATTCAATTCAATCAAAGAAATTATTTGAAGTCTGTGTAAATATTAAATTGACATCAAATCTAGAGCAGCTTTAAAGAATTGTAGCTTGTATTATTATCAAGTTACCCTTGGCCTCTTTATTTATTTATTTTATTTATTTTTTTTTTTTTTTGATGTAAATGGAGTAAAAATTTTACGAAAAAGCTTTTTGAGGTTCATTTACTTTTCTGGAAACAGTTTATTTGTACAAGCTTATTTTACTGTGGTATTTCTAAATTTCTTAAACTGCAAGTTTCTTCCTCAACTTTTCTACCCCTTGAATCAACTATATCTGATAAGGGCAGTCCAAAAAATGAAGTAATACTTCTATATGCATTTGAATAAACTGAAAAAATACAGACTTAGGCATGAATGGAACTTAGAAGAGAAGATATTGAGAAATATTAAGAATTATAACTACATCATGTTGTTCTTTTTTTTTTAAAGAGTCAAGTGTAACATTTTGTGAAGGGAAATTATAAATAGTGAGCCTGGCATAAAGACATAGTCACGTCCTGGCATTAAGACATAGTAAAGTCCTTTTTGAAGACATGGCAACGGCCTGGCATTAAGATATAGTAAAGTCCTTTTTGAAGACATAGTAACGGCCTGGCATTTAGATATAGTAAAGTCCTTTTTGAAGACATGGTAACGGCCTGGCATTAAGATATAGTAAAGTCCTTTTTGAAGACATAGTCACGGCCTGGCATTAAGACATAGTAAAGTCCTTTTTGAAGACATGGTAACGGCCTGGCATTAAGATATAGTAAATTCCTTTTTGAAGACATGGTAACAGCCTGGCATTAAGATATAGTAAAGTCTTTTTTGAAGACATGGTAACGGCCTGACATAAGACATATTAAAGGCCTAGATTAAGGATAATGTTATAAGCGTTTAAAACTTAAGTAAGAAACAAAAGCAAGCTGTGGGTAAACTTAGGAAAAAGAAGAAGGAAGTTCTAGAAAAGAGATTGAAAGATGAAACCAGAGTGTAGAAAAAAAGCAGATAATAAATTAATAGAGAAACATGTAAATATTTATTCTTATTTTGGGTTGGCTTTTTTTGGAATCAGGTTTGTAATGAGCGCATTGATATTTTATAAAACTTGAGTCATAAGTTTGTGTGACAGTGCAATTAACAATAAATCCTTGCAATTTGCTGATCGTAGTTTTTGTGATCTCTGTGTCAGATGGTTTTGGTTCAAAAGAAAGGTCTTTAAGGTCTTAAGGTTTTGACAGCTGATAGATTTTCTCTATTTTATTCAAAGTTGATGGACAATACGTCAATAGGTTTATTTCTAGTGGCACTGGTTTCTGGTTTGAAAGTGCTTGGCATAAAGCATTTGAAGAAAGTCAAGTGATATCAAAAGTGATATCAAACGACATTCAATGTAAATGAGAGTTTTGTGCAGAAAACTCGACTAACTCCCGATAAATTATAGATAAAAATCACACACAAGAAAGTAACAACCAAACATGCTTAAACTACTGTAATTCCTTTAGTCATGTGTTTTACTTGTATTAGAATTATTTAATAGCAATTTGTGCTTGGATTTTGTAATAAATTAATAATTATAATATTTGATAAAATTTAATATTTTGTTTGTTAAACATTTTAGTCGTCTAATAATTCAACAATGAATGGAATGCATTTTTGTGACTTTCTTTTTAAGCCGTTTTAATTAAGCCAGATGTTGGTTGTGTTGTTTATTTCATTGGTAACTGCTACTATAAATAAAGTTGTTTTTGAAGCATTTTTTTATTTAGAGGGCGTAGTAAAAAACTGCAAAAAACTTTTAAAACCAGTAATTAAATTCGCTAACTTGTATTAGATTAAAAATGGCACTTATTTAAAACACCTATTAGAAAATACATATGCCTATAAAAAATCTGACAAGAAAATTAAATAGTATAAGCAAAGAAGCTAAAACCATCACAAAGGGAGTTGAAGACCAAGTCAGCAAAATACTAGAAACAGAAGTTATTTTGAGAATCAAAGATCATTAGAAAGATTTCCCATAAAGACTTTTAATCTGTTTTCTAAATCTATCAAGATCCAAAGTACTGGAAAAATAAGAAAATTTCTTCTTGATAATGTAAACCAATAATTAACATCCAAACAAATATAAAACAAAAAGATACTTACAAACTTAGAGTAAAAATAACAGCGCAGTTTAAAAGAAATGACTGATAAGTTTACTTGCTTACTTTACTTAATTAAACTTTCATTTCCTTCTTCCAAGTATAAACTACAAATTTGACAACGATCATCTGTGCATTTGTAAACGCCTGTCGATTACAACATATAATTCTAACACCAGTCATAATTTTACTGTAAACAATATAAAACGTAAATTTGAATCAACTAATGATATTGAACTTGCAAAAATTTTCAAAGGTAGTAACATTATTTTATTGCAGCTTCAACCACCAAATTTAATCTGATTATTGAACAAGAATAATAAACCTGATAGTACGACAGGCATTTTTAAATGCACAGATAATCATTGCAAAATTTGTAGTTGATACTTGGAAGAAGGAAATGAAATTAAATTATCTAATAATAAAACAGGCATGTTAGAAGTATGATCACGTGCCATTCAGTTAATGTTATTTACTTTTTAACATGCAACATGTGCAAAAATGAAACTTATATTGCAAAAACAATAGGTGATACTAAACATGGTCGGGGTTATGAAATAAGAATGAACCAACATATATCAGAAAGTAGGACAGGAGTGTCATCGTATAAGTTTCCAATTCACGTGTACAACTGCGGTATCAAAAACAATTGCTTAATTGAGCCATTCTTTAAAATAAGCGTAATGATTTCCCTTAAAGGGATCATGAGGTCACTTAATGTTTATAATAAAAATCACCACTAAACACTCTAAAAATACTGTAAGAGTAATGACTTTGTGTATTACATACACGTTTACTGTCAGTGTGTATGTTTTTAATTTTTTTTATTCTTGCTTTCATCTTAAGGCTGGTTTCTACAGCACCAGTAGTATAAAATATTTTCCTTTAGGTGAGACCAAAATGTCTTAATAAAATAGATCCATGTATATTATAAAAAAAAATTTTAGGAAGTTGCATTAAAAAACTCGCTGTGCAAATAGTATTTTTCTCTGTAAAGGAGTGAAAATGTTTAAATGGAATTATATAAATGCGGCCTTCAACTAAAGGTGATTTGGCCAAAGCATACAATTAAAGGAAGGAGATTATCTATCTATCTATCTATCTATCTATCTATCTATCTATTAATATAGCAAGACGGGCTTTTTTTAAGCTTTTATTACACGGGTGATGTATAGCCTGAACAAATAACCTGTAATAGCCTGTACTATGAACAAATAATTTTTGAAGAATGTGATTTACTTAATAAACAAACGGTCAGAGCCGGGGGAAATTGAATTGTCTTACTTTTTAAACAAATGAATTTCTTTGATCTTAAACTTCAATAAGTTTAATACGTCGAATTCTTATGAAACAAACTGGAGGAGAACTTAAAACATGAAACAAACTACGTTTAAAAACTAATTGTTTCTTCAAACCTCAAAAAAAAGAAAATGTCTTTTTTTGATAAAAAAAAAAAAAAATCGATCTCCATCAAACTAAGATTCGGCAAAGCAAAATGAAAAATTGAATTGGTCTGTTCTTATAATGACTCTATTTAATTTGTTTAATTTGTTATTAAATTAATATCAATATTAACTTATTTACTTCTTTTCACTCGAAACAAGGTATTTTTGCTTTGACTTGAGCTATTTCACGATGAGCATCACAGAACAGCTGTCGCATTTACAACACAAATCGTCTAAATCTAAATCTAGCCAATTTGTTTGTAGATGAATACTTAGCCATTGCGATTCGTTTCTTGAAATCATTTTTTGCGCACTTTCTTTAAAATTCTCTAAATCAATAAGTTGGCATTCCGGTTCGAATTGGTATAATACTGAAGACATTGCTTAAAAAAAATTGGTTTTGCGAAATATCGTTTTCTTTGTAGCAACAAAAGTTACAATCTTCTTCTTTTATTTATATCTTTCTGTTTTTTCTTTCAAATCAAATAACCTGGTTTCTACAAGGTGCTTTAAAAATCTGTTTTGATATGCAGTGAGATATATTTTATA
>JAUZNK010024544.1:0-36721 GCA_035046665.1 Euphysa ruthae | reverse complement strand
TGATGTTAATTCATACTGGAGAAAATACTACAAATGACCATATTTTTAACCACGTAACTTTAGCATTGATCAAAAAGAGAAATCAAAGAAACAAGTAAAGGTCCTCATTTATCTACATATTCAGGGAAGAAAATCTTGTAACTTTATCTCAGGGTTTTAGCCGCTAAGGTTTTAATGTTAAACCGGCAATAAAGATTTAGCCTACCTGGCCTGCCAGCATCTCATAAATCAGGACACCTAATGCCCACCAGTCAACAGATGCACCATAGGGCTGATAAGCAATGATCTAAACATAACAGTGGTGATGTTAATTCATACTGGAGAAAATACTACAAATGACCATATTTTTAACCACGTAACTTTAGCATTGATTCTTTACTACCACCTTTTTAAAGAGCAAATTAAAACACTATCTATCTCTTTAACTTTGTACATAAAATAACTTGAAATATATTTATGTTTAAAGATTTGAAACGTTTTTTTTTTTTTTTCATAAGTGGTTTTGTATGAGATGATGATAATAGCCGTAAAACATAATATGAGTGGCACGTTTTTGTTAAAGAAGAATCTTTTTTTAAACCAGATTTATTTGAGCTGACTCAGACAATGTTTGCACAATTTATGATTAAGTCTTGTGACAATCGCTTAGCTCATCTTTTTCATCAAATAGAGTGGCATTTTGGCAATCTAGCAATTCATGGCTCTTTCAATGCACTACCTTATTGATAAATTGATCATTATTGACATTATTCACTTGTTTCTTTCATCAGCTCGAAATTTCATAAGCTCTTTTCGAAATTTCATTAGCTTCTTTTGAAGCATGTTGGGACAAATCAATACTCTTTAGACTTTCAAGAAACACTTACATCATTTCACAATGAATAAAATATTTTTTCAAAAAAATCTCAGCTGGATGATCATAAGTTACTATTTGAGCTCACCATATTTCTTTTTCAGAGGCATAAATATCCATATCCTTTATTTAGATATTCATGCAACTCTACCTTCAATAACAATGCGCATAACCTTAATTCTGCTTTTATCTCAGGCATTAAAAAATGGATCATGTAGTCATCCAACACCTATATGCTAAGCATTGTTTTTCATATAAGTATGAAATTACTGCTAAAACCTGTTAAAAGTAATATGACTTATTTTGAAGCCCAGTGGTACTCTATTCCGTCTGGTGGAACACAATTTCGGGGTTAACAACAACATTGGGATCGCCAGACACCTGAGTAAATGCAGTAATCCGTTTGAAAACTAAGGAATAGTTGTGAAATAACAATTGTGGGGCAACAGAAAAATTATCAATAAGAAATTTTCAAACCCTCCACACATTCTAAATGTATTTGTAAATTCACTTTCTCCTTTCTTCTAGCTTGATTTGAAAGCTTTACTAATTTTCTCACATTTATGTTATATTCATCATACAATTCACAAGGTCTGGCTAATTGCTCATTAAACCACCGTAGAAAAACTTGACTACAGCAATTGGCATGATAAGTGACCCTTCAGTGATCTACAAATAGCAATGATCCAGCCATACAATGCTACTGAAACATCAGGAGCAACGGCCTTTCTTTCACCACCTGGATAATAGTTTTTAATTTTTGCTGAAGGTGTATTGATTTAAAACTCATCTTCAAAGTTATTGATCATGACAGCCTTTTTCCAATTTTACGACATAAAAGTATTTTTACATGGGAATAGTATTCATGTATAACATATCCATAACCCTTGAGGTAATTTTCATGCCATAGTTATAGCTAGCATGTGTCTTAAATTCTTTGACCTTAGTGTAATATTAATCATCATACTTAACGAAAAACTTTTTCCATTTCAATCAAAAAATATTTAACTAATTTTCCAAACAAAAATCTCCATCATAAATAATCATACTCAGTAAAGTTACTTAAAAATATATTTAGTATCTAACTCCTGAAGACCATATATTGGAGACACAAAGAAGAAACTGACTTTGGAGCAAATTAATATTCTCTTTTACTTTTAAATGACGACAAAATAATTTAAGGAAAAAGTTTAATGAATACTTAATCATTTACATCTTTTAGAGTGAGGATTATTTTGTGCTATGTCCAATTTTTAGGAAAGTGAGAAAATCAGGAGGTTTAAAAATTCAAACTAATGCAAGCTAATATACGATTATGGCTTATTGTTTGAATCAAACATATTATGGTTCAAAGCAATTACAGAAAACTAGGTTTTCATCTATTTGGTGTTCTCTAAACCCCAATTATGGCCACCGTTTGTTTGGAGATAGAACAAAATATTTTTTCTCATTCATTTCTTAAAAGCATTTTGTCCTAACTCCATTTTAAGTAAAATAGCAGTTATATAATTGAACTTTGCTTCTTTTACCAACAATAATTTACAAACTCTTCTCTCAAAAATATCATTCATATAAATCTATAACAAAATTAACTGCCTAAGTACTAAAATTCATCTAAATCGCAAGTAGCTTATCGTTCAATTCCAAAATGCCAGGTAACTTTGGGGATCAAATTAAAGATTTCAATTCACTTCACTTCTAAGAGTGTTCATAATGATTTAACCAAGATGACAGCTAAGTGAACATTGAATGAGACACTTCCGATAAAATATAATAACACAAGTTAAGATGTAAAGACTTTCATGGTGACACTATACGAACTTTTTCAATTAAAAAAAAGCCAAACAATAATAAAATGTACAATGGCCCTGTTTGTTGAAACTCAAAGTTGAACTCGAAGATGTCTTGATATGTGTGTTTTATTACTGGTAGAACATTTCTATTCTCACAACACGCTATGAACAACTCAAATAATTTAGTCATATCCAACATCACTTCAAAATATTCCTTGTTAACAGTTGTTCTACAGTAATGTGTCTACTCTGTTAATTGATCCAATATGATCCCTTACAAATTATTTTCTTAGTATGTTTACCCGATTTTGACATTGGAAAATCAGTATGAACTATTTTTGTTACCTGGTAGTATGATATGCGCCTACTACTAATTTCTAGGGCTGATAGGTAGAACTCTTTACAAACCCGAAAACCCAGAAGTCTTTCTGTTGTTTTAGAAAAGTGGTGTTGCTTTTCTGCTTGATACATTGACCAAAAGCCATCAAATAATTTCTTTCTATCACTGAACACTTCGTGGCGTATTTGAACTTACAGCAGATTGCACAGTTTTTTTAATTTTTATTTCTCACTTAGAGACAGATAGTTCACTTAGTATTTGTATATTTATTTCCTTATTTCCATTGATGTTTACGATTAGTTTGTTTTTAATTATGTTTATCTAATTTTTGTTTAAGGCTTTCGCTTAAATGTCTAACCATGCTAGCATGGAAAATGAATGTAAAACTGTATAAGAAGAAGATGAAGAAAAAGGTACCTATTTTCAAACAAAACATATTTTTTAGCACTTCAGTTTATTACTACTTTACTATATTACACTAATACCCCCCTAGAATATAATCCAAAAATATTAGTTTTAAGTTGTTTCACATTAGCCTTAAAACAATCAAAATATGTCTTAATATATTTTAATGTACCTCTGGGGCAATGTAATCTGGTGTTCCACAGAAAGTTCGTGTAGTCTTTGGTGGATAGATGTTTTCTTTGCACATACCAAAGTCTGCTATCTTGATATGGCCACTTTGATCCAGCATTACATTATCCAACTTTAAATCTCTATAAAAATTATAATTTCAAGTAAAAAAGTAAAAAATCAAAATTAGAAATTTAATCATATATATTCTTTGAGAAGTATGAAAAAGTCTTTTTGTCAAAAATTTATAAAATATATATTATCTAATATAATTGGTTGATTGATTGATTGATTGATTGATTGAGGAATGAATGAATAATCGAAAAGTGATAAAATATAAAGGCTGAGTGATTTCTTAATTTAGGAGAGTTTTCCTAAAATTTTAGCTGTTATAAAAACTTTTTTGAAAATGGTTTTAAGATACCGATTTGATAGATTTTTTTCCAGTGACCTGAATATTTATAAACATAAAATGCAAAATACCACCGATGCGATTACAAATTATCAAAGTTAAGGTGCTCGCTACTGCATTATCATAAAATAGATACCTATAAATAATTCCTCTTTTGTGTAAGAACAATAACCCTTCAACGATTTCAGCAGCGTAAAATCTAAAACAAAAATTATCTTGAAAATTTTTTTGTTTTTCTGAATAACGACAGGAAAACCTATCTGATCATAACAGGTATATTAACACATAGTTTTTTTAAGTTTTACATTTCAGAAGTTTGTAAGATACCACAAAATCTAACACATCCCCACTTTAGATCCTTTCTATTATAACAATAAAAAAAATTTCATTACATAGATACATGGAAATAGTTTAAACTTTTCAAAAACACTACAAATATGGTAAAAATAGGCCTGTTTTGCCACACAAAAGATGACTAAAATTGACCCTCACTAATATGAAAAGCGTTTTAAATAAATCCTTAAAATAACAAAGAAAGCAAACAACAGATTCGTAGCATAACATGTATTACCTGCAAAATTTATATTCTTAACTTAGTGATTTATCTCCAACCTCAAACCTGATTTTACACTCTTTATAAATCACAGTCTCATGTAGTTTTCCTTACTTAAAAACTACATGAATGGTTTGCCATATCAACTGCACACATTTAGGGATTTAATTGGGACTTTAAATAGTTAAAATATCTAAATTACATTTCTTGAATTAAATAAAATTGTTTTTATTTTTGTATAGCGAAACTTCTATGAACAGTATTGGTAATATATGCATTTCAAAGACTGATTTTGGTCCGCCTCTCTGATTTCTTATTCATAATGAGCCAATTACATCACTTTTTTCTGCCAAATATGAGCAAAGATCTTTACACAAAATTTGAAAATTTTTATGGTCTAAGGCTATTCTAAAAATATCTTTGTTATTTCCGATTTACTGGCCCGATGAGAATTTTGCTTAATCTTGAACGGCCGCTGCGCTAAACAACTTTTTTTTGTACAAATTTCTGTTCTTGAGAAAAGGTCAATACATAATCATTAAAAAATAAAAAAAAAAATTGATAAAAACAAAATCAAAAAATATGCTAAGGGTTCATATTTTCATTATTTAAATACAACTAAAGAACATGTATTTTTTTTATCTTTTTAGGGTATCTTTTCTTCATACGCAAAACAAAAAACAATCCTCTTTGATACAAAGACAAAGTTCCAAAACAGGCTTTCGTTTCACAGCACTCTCCTCCATTTGAGATATAAGTTGCATAGTTAATTGGAATGATACGAAGACGAACCGAGTATATATTCTTTTCATTTCAATTAAAAACTCCCGGGTGAAAATATTATAGATAAAAAATAATTTGAGGCCTCCCGGGTGAAATGAATATACAGTCATGCGCTACACAGGAAACGAAGATATTTTTAGATGGAGTTTTGGTTTTTATTTCAGTAATTCATAAATGCATTTTTAATTTTTTCATGATATCCAAATTGAACAAAAGAAGGACAGAATTGACATTGACAGACTTTCCTTATTTCAAAGTAAATAACAAAAAATGAAAACAGCTTTTTACATTTATATGCAATTTATTCTATATTTCCTGTTATGTAAATAGAGGTAGGTGATAAAGGGTTAAGAGTTAGCCATGTTGCCAGATACTACTCACTACCATTTTTTATAATTTTTTATTGAGCCCATTTTAAGTGTAAATAAGAAATAAAAATTTTTTTTATTTTTTTTTCATTTTTAGAGGTGTGGTAAACTTTTGGGGTTGCAACCCAAAAGCAATGACTCAAAAATGAAAAATATAGTTTTTCTACATAACAAAATATAATGTATTTTTTGCAGAATTTTATGCTAAGACAGAATATATTAGGATAGGAAAGATGTGTGTAAAAGCAACCATTTAGAGAATAATCCATCAAACAAGTGACAACAAATACTTATATACTTAAATACTCCTTATATAAAAGTAACAATTTATTAAATTAAAGCTGTTTGCATTAAAGAAAATCCATAAAAATTAATAAAAATATTAACCGTGTATTTCTTGGATCCCAATCAGCAATTATTTTCATTGTAGAATCTGGTTTTGTCTCCAGCCTGATCATTTTTTTTTACGACATAAGCCCTTCTATTATGAGAAAATCGGTTCACATGGATGAAAATGATCAACTAAATACCCATCATTTTGTTTAGATGATATGTATCCAAGAAACCACTGATATTGCCTTGTAGTTTATTTGAGCCAAATTATAACACTAAGTTGATTTAATTTAGGAGATTCTTGAATTTTTTCTTCTATTTTCTTTCCGTAAAACTTGATCATAGCTTCCTCATTTGTTGGCAGATTAACAACACTGACTGGTTGGATAATCTTCATAATCTAACAGAAGTATTACATTTTCTAATTTTACTTGATAATTTTATGACACAAGACTCAATGAGTAGGTTTGTATGGTCAACTTCATCAAGAAACTTCCTCAGTATTGATAAAACCTGTAGAACTATAGAAGCAGCTGCTTTTCCAAGTTTAGCACATCTTCTTTGTTGGTAAAGAAATATCCTTGTTACAATCCCTTCACTCTCATAAATGTGATCAAAAAAATCGGCCAAAGAACTTGACTTCACTGACTTATCATAGAAAATCCATGCAAATACAGTTCTATTTCTGCTTAAACAACTGTTTTTTAACCCTAAAGAATGATTTCAAAGCTGGATTAATTTTTTCAAACAATTCTCTTTGGTGAACTCCTTTTTTGACCTGGTAAAGTACATTCAAATTTGAACCACCCAACGCTTCAACAGCATGGCTTTTACATGAGAAATGCATAGGCTGGTAAATTGAGCTGTAGGCAGCTGCAATGGTTTCTTTTATTTTCAAGCTTTTCGTAACAGCATCAGTCATGAGAGCATATGTTTTTTACCAAAGTGATTTTGGATCATTGAATCAGTAATTACATTAACAGCAACTGAAAGACAGCTATAAGTAGCAACAAAAAACTGAGTAATTTGCTGGTGATCTTCATAAGCAAAGAAGCGTGTTGAGTCTGTATTCAACAGAAAAAAACAAAACAAGGATAGGCCAAGGTTAGCAACACTAACTCTATTATTCGAATGAGAGAAAATTTACACTGTTAAACAATATGAAAACACTTTCTTTCTAAATACTTCTCAGTATAATTCATTCTATTTTAGAAGACATTACAACTTAAAAGTCACAATAAGAATAGCCTCTATTCTTATCAATGCAATGACTTCAAATTCAAATTTAGTTGTATAAACTGCATGAATCGATTCATGCTTTTTCTAATAATAATGCACTCAGTTTATGAACAAGGATTTATTCTGAATATATTTTAAAGTATTCAACTAATAATCATGCATACTCTTAATATTTTCTCTAATCAAATCTGTTTAATTACTGTATAAATATAAACGAGGTATATTTAAAAAAATATTTACTGATTAAAATTTTTTTTTTACGAAAATTATCATATTTTGCTATGTTTTTATTTTTTTAAGGTTCAGAAATTATAAGTGTTCAGTGTTTGTTAATAATTTCCAAAATGGGTTGTTATAAACGCATATTATTATAAATTCTAATTCTATATTAAATTTTTGACAAAATGATATACAATATGCCCATATTATGCAAAAAAAAAAATATTTTTTTTACCAATTTAAGGTTAGTGTTATGGCCCATCACCTAAAACTAACTTGCGAACCACAGAAAATTGAAAAAAAAAAAACTTTTAAAATATATATAATGCTTTCAGAAAAACTGGAATGATTTAAAGAATCTTAAAATGTAAATAACTAATCTTAAACATTTTTATGACAATAAAGACGCTTAAAATTTAATTCATAGCTAAAATTGAGTATTACATGTAATAAAATGATAAACATTTTGTCCAAGTAACTTACACAGCCTGTGGTTCTTTAAACTTTCCTACTTGTTGTATGTGAAACATAAGATCTCCTCCATTAACAAATTCCATAACAAAGTATAATCTGTCCTAAAACAGTAACATCTCTTGTAGACTTCAGTCCACAACCAAAAAATTTTGTTAAGAATTCAATTCAGTTTATTTTTCATGAATTTATAGATTAAACTCCCAATAATAAAAAAATACAAGTAACAACTCACTAGAAAATAACTAAAATGGTAACCCCATGATCCAAAACACCTTGTGAGGCAAATTTAACTGATATTTGCAGAAAAAGAAACAAAAATTTTATTTTGTATGTGCAAATGACACTTAAATAATGTCTTCTATGGTATAATATATGCCAACACAACTAAATACCATTAAAAAAAAAAAAATCATCAATTTCCATGCAATTAGGTCTTCTTGTTTGGAAGCAAATATTTTCAATACTGGTCCATAAGACCTAAATGAATACTTTCATGGTAATAATTTTTTTTCACATAAATTATTTTTAAAACTGAACTAATAAAAAAAAATCAAATCCAGAAAAATATTAATCTCCTTGAAGGGATTGTTGTTATAAAAAAGATATACAAGACTTTTATTCAATTTTAAAAGTCTTAAAAAATACGAAATAAGTAAACTATAAATAAAAATAAAAAAATTATTATTAATATAAATACTCAGATAAAAATAAATAAATTTAAAAAAGATGTGAACACAGACGTTGATCAATCTCACAAAAATATATTTTTGAAAATAGCAATAAACAGATTTACATCTATGTTCCTGAGAAAATTTATTGCTTCCTTGGGAAAAAAAAATAAATTATACTTGTTAAAATACTGCCCAAATTAGAACTCATTAAAAAAAGATATTGTGACAAATTCAGCATTTTTTTTTTGACTTTTAACTTTGAAGCAACAAATTAATTTAAAATTAAAAATTAATTTGAATTAAAATATATATAAATATTTAAAGCTAAGAACAGCAAATTAATGCCTATGTTGTCAGCTATGGTTGAAAACTAAGAAAAAATTTTTTTGATAGCCCAAAAAGGAACATGTAATTACCACTGTTGTGAAACAGGAATGGAGAGCTGTAAGGAATGTTGGCTTTCCTTGAAGAGCTAAAACTCTCTTTTCTGTTAGAACGCATTCAAGATCATCATTCTGTAATACCACATCCTTCTTCAAAATTTTTATTGCATATACAGTGTCTGATCCTTTCTTCTCAGCCAACATAACCTAGAAAATATTTATCTTCCATGCATTTAAAAACATCGGAAATAAAAAGCGCCCTAAGGACAGCAACAAAACTAGGTGGACACAAAAATATTAAAATATCAAGTCGTCTTAAGGACACCAAAAGTAATAAGGTCTAAAAACACAAAAACAAACACCTAAAATTTCAAGTCGGTACACCAAAAATATTGAAATATCTAATTGTCTACGAACAAAAAAAAAAATTTTCAAAAGGTTTAAGGTCACTAAAAAATTGGTTAAAGAAATCTAAAAATATTGAAATATCCTAAGGAAAGTAAGTCTTTTTTTCTTTTTTTTAATCTAAATGACTAAATATCAAAAAATTGAGCCTTAAAAAAATCAATAAAAAGTTTTTGGATCAAAACCCTGATGATTTCTCAGACAAAAACAAATTAAAAGAAAACAAAATTAATTTTTACAAAGAATGCCAATAGATTACAAAATTAAAAAGGAATTTAGACAAGTCTTAGTTTGTTATCTCTAGTTTTACGAGATGAAAAGAAAGAACTTTTCCTTGATTTTAACTAACCTTTCCAAAGCTTCCTTTTCCAATAACTTTTAAGAAAGTAAAATCTTCTAACTTTAAATGTTCAGCAAAAGCATTTCTCGCCTCAGGAGAAATAATATCTTTTTGTTCAGGAGTTATTTGTTGTCGTTCTTCTAGCTTCTCCGGTGCCATAAACTAAATAGAAATTTTTATGAAATAAATCAAAAAATTGTTATAAAAAAATACTTGAATTTTTAGAAAAATTTATTAGATTAGAAAAGTCATCAGACTAGTTGCATTGTATTAAAATCGACATTTTAGTTAAAAAACTGCCATCTTACCAATATGATTAATAAAGTTATAAATATGTTATTGAAGATATCTCTCGTCACAGTCAAACTAGCATAACCATTTTTTTTCACTTCCCATTTTTATTTATACTTTTTGAATTGCAACTGGCAAATGCTTATGATAACATAATTTGACTTTTTTTTCAACGATTCACTTCAAGAAATCTCAATCCACCGATTTCATCTAATTACTTAATTCATGATTTTACAAAATAAAAAAAAAAATTTTTTCAGGCAAAAATTTATTGTTTGATATTAATTTTAATGATTACCATATGATGCAAACTGCCGTACATAAACCTTGCAATAAATTTTATTGTGTTTACTTCAAAATAAAAGTAATGCTGTATCTTGACTTTTCTGTAGAAAACCAATAGCCAACAAAAATATAAAAACAACCCATATTTAAACGTATAATAATTCAGAAACAGTTTTTACGGAAGAAAGGAGAAACTATGAACATGAAGAAAAGCACATTCTACAGATGTGATAGTTTAGAGACATTTTATCTTGATAATCCATATTAAAACTGCTCCAAAAAAATGTAAATAAACTAATAAACCACTAAACTTGAGCTGTTACTACCCACTGGTATTTACCACCAAAATTGGCCCGGTTGTCAGAAATTCTTCAAGGCAATTGGCCTGAGGGCAAGAAGTTAACAAATTTAATATACCCAAGGACATAAATTCACCACAAATTATTTCGAGGAAAAAAGTTGCATACAGATAAGCTGTCCTTATCAATTAAATTAAGTTATACTCAATGATGAATTTAGTGAAACTAGAAATTAAAAAATAAATAAACAAAAAAATAATGTGAATAGTTGTAAATTTCGAAGTATTATGAATGAATGAATCAAAGAAGTAAAAACTACACTAGAAGCTTACTGTATAAAAAAGTGAGAAGATATTCTTTTATTCATCGACTTCAACCTCTATATATCAATCCTGTCATCAGTTTCAATTTTACTAGTGAAATTATCTTTCTTATGAAGAAAGCTCACATAGGTTCAAAATTTTAATCAAAAGACCAATATTACCACTTGTGCACTTCCGTTTTAACCTTTATTTTTAGGCAAACTGTTAAAATAAATTACAGTGCAACTGAGCTTGAATTTTAATTTTATATGTTAAGATATTGACCCCCTGCATTTTTAGACTATAAAATTTAACTATATATATATAACTATAAAAACGCTTGGAATTTTACCAGTTTTCGATAAATTTTTTATCATCCTGTGAATTGCTTATAAGGTATGTTTCTTGATATGATAAATATCTACGATAATTTAATGTTCATTATGCAAGACAACAACTAGTTAACCTCAGGTGTTTCCCATTTTGAGCCTACATTGCATCAGTCAAAAAATACCAAAATCCATCATTATGCTATCTAAGAATGTGTTCTATAAATTTCTGCTCTATTTTCTAAAACACAAAAATTGATACCACTACAAAGATTTTCCATGGTCCCAACAAATTTGGCATAACGGACAAGATAGTTTATAGATATACGAATAGAACAGAAAAAACAATAGATACTAAGCAAAAAAGGAAGTAAAATCAGGGAAAGTGACCAATTGCTCCAAAAATCAACATGTGTCATATGAAAGTATGACACTTTAAAACAGTAGATTAAAGAAGAGAAAGAAAAGAATAAACGTGATGTAACATAAAATACATAGAAGAGACATGCAACACATGGAGACAACAAGAAAATAAAGATGATAACATAAGAAAGACATGGAGACAACAACACAGTATGAAAACAAAAACTGGATGTATGGAAAATAATCTATAAAATCAATAAATCTCACCCTAAATTTTTTAGCTAAAGCCGCAACTGCTGCATCATCTTGAATTGGAACATTGTAATATTCACCTTCTTCGACGTTTAACAATTTAAACCATCCCTCCACTTCGTCTTTTATCAACTCACTAATTCCAAATGACATCGAACCCATGAAATCGTTTGTAGTAGCCAAATCCCAATCCCATACTTCTATTGATAATCGCTTGTCATGGTCTTGACGTCCAATTTTACTAGATAAATAGGAATTATGAAACATCAAACAATAAAATCAAAGAAAGGAAAGGAAAGGGAGTGAATGGCAGATGCATGGAAGAGAAAATAAACAAGAAGCTTATCAACACAATACGAAAATTTGCATTTTTTTTAATGTATCATTGACCATTGTCTAGTCTGCTTATAACTACAGGAATAAAAAGCATATAGAACAAGTCCAGTAGACCCCTTCATCCAAACCCAAAAATTTTGTTAAAACAGTCCAAACAGTGAAAGGTCAGCAATAAAAACATAAGTCAAAAATTGTTAAAAAAAAACTTAAATAAATTTTTCAAGCAAATTTAACAAAAAAATCTATTGACCTGCCCTAATACATATATTATAATTGGTCTAGGACTGAAAAATCTATTGACCTACCCTGATACATATATTATAATTGGTCTAGGACTGAAAAAGAATATAGACTCACTAAGTGAATTTCTCATTCCAAGTAGGATTAAGAGATTTGCGTATTGTCTTAGTCTTTTGTTTATGTGAACTATCAGGCTGTAGTTTCAGCTTAACATAAGGATCAGACTGACCCGTAGGATCCATTGGTATCAAGTTTTTTGCCTCCCGAACTATAATAAAACAAATAGACTCATATTTAAACTCAGAACCAAAAAATAATTTTTTAGAGATACAAATCTTCTACCAATATGGTTTTATATCATGACAGAAAATCAATTAGAGGACAACGAGAACAAATAAATAAGAGTAAATAAGAAAAATTGTATGCCAGAAAATATTTCCGAGAAAGTTTCATAAAAATTATATAGTAATTTGAATTCTCAGCAAATGTAAAGCCTAAATAGCTATATATGCCAAAATGGAACCAATTTCCTTAAAGAAAAACAACAATACCACATTCTGTTGTCATTTTACATTCAGTTTAAAAACAGAAAACTTTTGTAAAAATGAAATTTGTAAGTGCAAAAATAATTTGCCTACAGATCTATGTGTTATGAAAACCAAAGCCTGCAAGAGTTCACTTTTGCAGTGCTAAGCATTTCTTTTTTCTTTTTTTTTTTTTCTGTTTTATGGGTCCCACACATTAAAAAATAAATTGTATTGGTTATTTAAAGATTACGATTCAAAAACTATATTATTAGCTTTACTTGAAAAATTTTGTTTCAAAGAAACAGGGTTTTCCTTAAAAGAAAATAAAAATTGGTTTTTGAGTGCCAAAACCAGACAAATCACACAGCCACACAGCCCCAAAGATAATAATACAGATCTATCCAAAAATTTACGAAAAAAAAAATAATTATATAGACTTGATACCCTATGAAAATTTCAAACCCAACTAAAAACCAATATCAGCAGAGATAAAAAAGATTAAATATCGATGATTATCAGTATCAGCACTTAAAAAGTATCAGTTAAAAAAGTTAACTAATATTCTATATATTAATATTAATTATTTATTATTTAATTAATTATTAATATAATATATTAATATTATTAATATTATTATAATATATAAAAAACCTGTTGTTTTGAATCAATGTAAAATAAAATGGATTTGAATGACGTTATCTATTTGGGTCATTAATAAAAATGGCTTTCATTCACAACAGGCCTGGTGTTTTGAGGTGTGCGATCGAGCGCCTAGAACAACCCAAAAATTATGAAGTGTGATGATAAAGCACACAATTCACTCCATAAATAAAGTCACGCGCCTGTGGTATGTATTTTTAAATGCTCAAAATTAAATTAAATGAAACTTTGAAAATACTTTAAATTCCCATTAGATGATTAATAATAATTTTATATTAAGTAAGATAAAACAGAATAGCTTTAAAATTCACTTCAACAATGGAAAATTGCTGATATAATTCTCATCATACATTTATTTTGTGTAAAAACCGTAGAAGCACTTATAGTCGATTTTTTTTTTCACACTAGAAAAATATCATTCGTAGTGAGAGAAAGCAAACGCAACTCTTCATAGTAAATAAAAATTTAATTACAAAAATAAAAAACTGTGTAAAAATATTTAATTACAAAGTATTGAAAACTAAAACATCCATAGCTCAAGAGCTATGTGCCTTTAAGAGCAAACTTGAAAAACCCTGTTGCACCTACAGTTTTACTTATGGCTAGGCCTACACTAGTCAAATATTTGTTAAACATGTTAATATATAAATCTATTTTGCATATAGTAGCTTTTTTGAGGAACCATACGTATGTTTTTTGGAACAAAAGAATAGTCGTAAAGCGACTCTTTATAAACATATTGTTTGTATTATCTAAGCATTCTCAAAAATTGTGTCAAGAGAACTAACTGCCTAGAGTCACATTTCGTGAAGAAACAGAAAAACATTCTTTTTAATTTTTCACAGAACACAAGAAACACCATAAGGTAAAAGAAAATATTCTTCTGCAAAACTACTATAAAAAAATATTATCTATTTTAGTGTTAGTAACCTACTACAGTCATAACAAATTAAGCTTGAAGGGGCAATTGATCTTTTTAGCCTAAAAATTACAAAAACAAATGCTAAGCAATTCGACCCCCTGCTATTTGTTAAAAAATGACAATGCATTTTAGAAACAAACAAAGTTACCAAGAAAAAAAAATTTATTTTTAAGTACAAACATTTGAGATAAGTACTTGTAAACAGCACACTAAATAATGTTTTTAGAAAAATTAGTTATGTTTTATAGAGTTATATTTTATGAAAAGAAGTTATGTGGTTAATTATGACTGTAAACATCCAAAATAAAAATTTAATGTGTTTGTTTAAATTTTTAAAAAAACATCAACATTTCTTTTTAATTTCTTTCTCATAACATAACTGTCATATCTCGTTTTTTTTTTTAAATTCCAGCTGTCAATGTTATCATTAATGGTCCCCTATCATCAAAATTTAAGAAAAAAACAATAATCTCTTTCCAAGACACTTTATAAAATGTTATTTTTAGACGACATTTGGACATATTACCCTGAAAAGAGAATTTTTGCGAAAAATCCAGCTCTGTCAAAATTCGTCATTTATGGTCCCCTATCATCATGCATAATTTCAGAGAAACCTAACAAACAGTTTCCAAGAAAATTGATGTGAATTAAAAATTGCCAAAATAACTGCAAAATTAAAAACACAACGTTAGAACATAAAACATTTAAAATTTTCAAATCATTTTGGTTCCAGCACTAATTTAAAATTTTCAAAATATTTTACCGCAAAAACAGGATAAAAAACTGCTAATGAAGGTAAAGTTGTATTGTTAAAATGCAAGTTACACTGTAGATACAAAGATTGTATTGCAATAAGAAAAATTATAATTCTCAATGTACTGAAGGTAGTACTTCCATAAAACGTTAAGATGACGTAAAAAAAAATTGTTTATTCAGCACCAATCTAGCAGCAAACGACATAAAGAAACACTGGCTCCATAAAATATAATGAGGTTGTAGTCAACACTTCTGCAATAGGTAAAAGTCTCTGTAAGATGGCAAAAAAGGACAAACAAGACATTTAAAAATCTAATATGATGATGTAGTGGCAAAAAAAGAACTCCCATTTACGACGTACCCTTGTATTTTAGAAATACAGGTGAAAAACTTTTCCCCTATGTCAAACTGATACTTGACAGACCGTGCAGGTGCTAATTTTGTTGATTAAATTGGTGTTTATAGTTAAAAAAAAGGACGCTAGATTACATTGCTTCTCTGTTTTATCGGATGGGAGTACGGATAGCAGTGTTTGAGAAAAAGAAGTTATATATATTCTATATTTGAATTTTTATGTAACGGAAAACCAGTAATAAGATTTTTAAGTATCCAAGACTTAGAAAGTGCGGATGCAATTGGTATCATTGAAAGTTATAAGATTGCGTTCAGTAGTATCGGCAACGACTCGTTTACTGACCACACCCAAGGTTTAAATGTTGATAGCGCAGCTACTAACCTTTTTAAAAAAACCGGGGTAGGAGCCAGGATAAAAATCGAATCTAACTGGTGTCGTTCACTGTTTTGGACATCGCATCGAGGTTGGTTTTACAAAGATGCATTTCCAACTTCAAGCACGTTCAAAGATATCAATGAAATACTTCTAAAATCTCCAAAACGTCAAAGAGAGTTAAGCAAACTGGCAACATTTTGTGAATTGACAGTAGTACCAAAACCAGCAAAAGCATCTGGTACTCGATGGTTGAACCATAAATTCAAGGCAATGGCAATCATTTTAGAGAATTACGACATTTAAATTACTCTCTAAAAGTCATTCCCAAATTGAAAAGAGGGCAAAAATTAAAGTTCTTTTGACAAATTGGACACATGCAAAATACCCATTAAACATTGAAAAAGATAAGATTGGCAATGCAGCAGGAGATACTCTTACTAAGAAACAAATGGTGAGCCAAACGATATAAATCGGCTTACCCCATTATATCAAGTCTGAAGCGAAGATGACGATGGCAATAAAATTTACTCCCAAAAAACTATCAAAATAAAAAGGTTTGAAAATTCGCAACATGCTATTGAAAAGTCATATGTCGATTTAATAATCTCATTGTCAGATTCAATGAAAAAAAGTTTTTCTGAATTAGGTACTTCACCGGTATACAAAAATCTTACCGGGATATTAGACACAAAGAGCTGGCCTCGTGACAACAACTTGTTGATGAGCTACAAAGAAGATGAGGAAATGTCATTTCCCGTCACCCATCTGACTTTTAGAAAAAAATAATTGTGACACCACACTAATATTAGAGGAATGGGACAAATTAAAAACAGAAGTAAAACAAAAACTGGACAATAAAGAATATTTTCTAAATTTTTGGTTTGATATCTTCAACTCTACAATTTAATCTCAATCTACAATTTAGTTGCAAAAACGCTCTAACAATAATAGATAATATTATTATATATTATTGATTACTTCCTATAACAATGCTAAGCTAGAAAGGAAGTTCAGTCGAATTAACCGTGTTAAAACGGATTTGAGAAGCTAATTAAGTCAACAACGTCTTGAGAATCTTTTTTGTATTTCCAAAGATGGTACATTAACAGCAGATTTTAAACCTTATGAAAGTGCTGGTTGAAGAATTAGTGTGAAATTAAATCGATTCGGAGGAGGGAGCCACAAATATCCTGAAAAATGTAAATCGACAAACAATAAACAAAAAGTGGATATAATTACACTCACTCTTTCGGACTTAGAAGATAACGATAACGCAGATTGACTGATTACAGTAACATTACTTTGTAAATACAATAAATCTTGAGTGTTTTTATTTTGTTATTTTTCTATTTATTTTTATTCCTTTAGGTTTGTAACGCTCTGTCTGACACGCAAAGTGATTAAATTGTTCAAATATGTTTATATGTAAAATACTTTTAAATTTATTTTACTGATATGTTGTTTCTCGAGGTCTCAATGGTATGAACACATAATTAAGTCAAATATGAGTATTTAGTTTTATTTTCGTAGCTCAAACTGAGCTAAGATTGAGCTAAGCTAAGATTTTTTCCAAATAGAATAATAACACATAACGGGCAAGACCAACTTTATCTTCCGTTTTGCGTTACCAACCAACCCTATTTTGGTGGAGAATGATTTCTTTTTTTCATGAAAAATATACTTTTGGTTTTTTTAAGAGATTTGAAGAAATATTTAGTTTTTACATTTAGTTTGTTTCATGTTTAATAAAAGGCAATATATTTAAAATAAATTTAAATATTAGAAAAAAAAATATCAATCAAAATATCAAAATAAAGAATAGGCAATACAAAGTTATTCTTGATTAAAAAAATACAAAAGTAACTAAAGAGTAAGGTTAAGAAAATGAAAAATATATATAATACAAACGGTAAATATGTTTAACTTTTATTCTAATCTATTTCCATTCATCTGTTGTTATTGAAGTATGGAAGTCCACAATTTAAATAATAGCAAAAGATCAAGATCAACAGTATTATAAAAAGGAAGTGGTGATAAATTCAATAAAACAATCGCATTTAACCCTATTAAATAATATCATAAACGCTGTCTGCTTTTTCTTTGAAATATAGTATGATGAAAATGTTTGAGTTTAACTTTATAACTACGCATATTTAATGAGCATCTAAGCTTAAATTAAACTATATAACAAAAATCCAAAAAATTTTGTGAAAGGTTTCTGATAAAAAACCGTTTAAAAGAACAAAACAAACAATGGAACATTCAAATGACGTAAATAAATATCATATAAATATTGTAAGTGCAATTTAACTTGGAGATCTTACTTTCAATTGACAATACTCCTTCTTCTCCCTTTGGTGTAAAATTTATCTTAAGATGAAGACGTCCTCTTTTCTCAGTATGATCAGCTCCACATAATTTCGGAATGCTACCAGATTTTTCACAACGTTTATGAACATTCATATCACAAGCTGAAAAACAAAAAAAACTTAACATTGCTTAAAATTATAAAAAAACTAAAAAAAAAAATTACACCCTTATTTCTGCATTCTTGATCCAAATATAGCCGTTAACAGATATGCTCATTATTTTACTAGTAAATTGTAACTGCCCCCATCAAAAAATAGATGTTTGGTAAAATAATATTGGTTTAAAAATAAAAGTTGTTGGTATACTTTTTGGTGTTGATTCGGCATTTTATTTAACCAATTAGATTAGTCGGTATAAACCATGATAATCATCCTGACATGCTAGTAAGAATGTAAAGATGTATTTGACCAATCACTGTACAGCAGTGCGACAATGTGAAAAAAATAATTCTCGTTAAAAAACTACAACTCAGATTTTTTAAATCATACTTCAAATACATTGAGTAGTGAACCACCCAATCAATTAATTAATTAATTAACGAACCACCCGAAAGATAAGAAAATGCCAAAATCCAAGGTTTGAAAGCTAAATACAAAAAAAAAAAAAAAACATTGAAAACATCATTATAAAAGAAAACTTTTTTGGACTTTTTTGGTATGTTTATGTGAAAATATTTTGAAAACAGCCAACTAAAACAAATAACTATATACATTTAATAACATCACATAAACTTTCAACATACAATGATATCAAGAAAATAAAATTTTTAACAAGTGGAAAACTAAGAATAGGTTAATGGGAATGAATTTAAGGTGGAGATGCAAAAGAAACCAAATGGTATGAAATTTGACAAACAAAAAACAAGATTTTTCAACAAATGGTAGAAAGATGTGTCAATTGAATCTTCTCTTTGTTGGTCTAATTTTGAAAAAAAATCTTGGGAAAAATCCAAGAAAATGAAAAGTTGTTTCACAAAAAAAACAATAATCAAATATCATTTTCCTATAAAAAAAAAAAACCATATTTGGGAAGTTGCCAAAATAGAAAACTCGTCAAAAAAAGTTGTATATTTCAAGATGCCCTTTATGGCCACTTAATGCTAAATCTTAAAAGAAAAAAAAATCATATCGAGAAAACAACGATTTTCAACGGAAATTCCAAAATATTGCTTTTAATTTGCAAAATCATTTAAGCACTCCTAAAAAACTGCGTGCCTCGTGAACAGACAAACTTAATGTCTGAAGAAAGTATGTTAAAAGCGTTTTCTTCACATGAAATTATGAAATGGTTTCTATGCAGATAAAAAAAACTTTCCATCAATATTTACTTCAAAAATTGCATTAGAAATAATTTAGTTCTTTAATTATTAACAATTGTATTTCAATATTGCCTTTAAAATATAGGAACTCAAGTCTATCAAAATCAAGTTTATAGCCTTTTTTTTTTTTTTCTCAAATTCTGGTTGAATTAATAAGCTGCTACTCTGGAAAACCAAATTCTCATTTTTGGAAAAAATATTTATTAGATCATTTAGTGTACACTTCAGCGAAGCTTTGTATAGTTTTCTTACCTGAACATTTTAAACCTTGGTGGAACAACCCGTATAACAGCGTACCACAATGATCACAAAAAGTTGGACTAGAATATGTATGTACTTTAAACTTGTGTGGGTTTTGTGGAGCCTATATTAAATAAGATAAGAAATGTTTTTCATAGCGTGGTACTTGCCTTAACATTACAAAATTCAGATTAAGCAGGAAATAAATATTTATTTCAACAATATCACACTTCCCATACATACACCTTTTCAGCCGAAAATATTTTCCTCTTGGTATCTCCAACTTCTTTAACTTTAGTGCAATGGAGATATCAGTGGCTAGTCTAAGACTTTTTTTGGGTGGCCCAACCAGATCCAAAAAAATATTGTACACAACTTGGGGTTTAGAGACGTACTGCAAAGCAACAATTTCAAATTGCAATTTATTATTATTATCATTATTATTTCAGACCTGAGAGTAAAAATGCATGTGCGCAATGCACTGTGCGCAATGCACTGTGCGCAATGCACTGTGCAGCTGTTCATGTCGGATTATAGACACATGATTTTTTTAGCTCGATTATAGTTTAAATTTTTTTTTTTTTTTTTTTTTTTTCAGGCCTTGAAAAAAATAAACAACAACAAGATTATTTCAAATTTATAAAAAGTGTTATAAAATTCAATTGAATATTTTTAGAAAAATTGACTTTATTCTTTTCGAGAATTCACCAAAATGTAACTTATAAGACCTGCGTGTAATTTGTCGAAAGTAAACGAAGAATAAAAAAATGAATTTTTTGAAAATGATTTCTAAATTTTGAAAATTCATACGTGCACTAACAAGTAAAAAACTGAAAACCTGTCTATATAGAGTCGCACTTTCTCTCTCAATATGTCTACTAAAAACTCATTAATTTGTTTTTTTGAATTTTTTAACGAGTATAAAAGAAGTGGGCTGCAAAACGTTTCACCCTAAACATATTGGAGAAAAAAAGAAAGATATTACACTGAAAAGGTGGACTGCAAATGAACTTCCCAAGATTAAAGCGTTAAAAACAAAACCTTATTTAGTTTTGTATTATAATTTGAAACAGAGGAACGTTTATTATAATCATTATTAGTTGAATTGTATTTATAAACATGCCAGTTGCATCGCTATTTGATAACAACTTTCTCTCTCCATCACAAAGCTCAAAATCACAATATGAAAATAAAAAGATTAAATATAAAAAGCTTTACCAGCAAGATAAATGTAAACAAGACAAAAAACGGGCAAACCACATCATTCACCCAAAAACAAATACAGAAAGAAAAATTAGCGACCTTTAGGTATTGAAAAAGGTTTATTATTCAGATAAAATATTGAATTTAACCAAATAGTTTATAGTTAAATTTTTTTCTCGTATGACAAGATGAAACTATGATAAACATAAAAGGACTTACGTCTGAATCAGGACCAGTGTCAGCACCAGGGCATTTAAATGAAACATATTCATGACACCTTTTATGAACACCAAAACTACAAACTAAAAAAATATATCTTTTCTAAATACAAAATTTGTGATCAAATATGAAGTAAAGATTACAATTAATATGAGATGATGAATTAAATACCATAGTGACATAAATTGTTATAATCAAAATGACAGAGCTGTTGAAATGGCTACCTTTCAAAATCTATAAGCACAAGAAGCAATCAATAAAAGTTTTTGTTATTTGATGAAAATTCATAAAAGGTTGATGTTCCTGTTCCAGACTCTGTTTTCAAACGCCTATACAAATTTTTATTTAAAACCAGAGAAGTGATTTGCTCTTGAAATCAAATTTTTAAAAAAATCTTTTATTCATAAAGCAAATTTTAGACAAAGACAAGGAAAAACAATCCTTGACTTTTTCTATGTTTGCACAAAATTTGATAGCGTCTTCACTATGAAAAACGGGTTATCATTGCGTACTAAAAATCTCTGCCTTTTAAGAAAAAACACAAACAAACAGACCACAAATTCAAAAAAAAAAAACAAATGAAATGATTAATAAAAAAATTAACTTCAACTCAATAGTAAAACTAAATAATAAATAGTAAATAAATAAACAGCAAAAGAAGTAGAGGAAAATTTTTTGTTTTATAGTCAGGTAGGATGGCTATTATTAAAGAAAGTTGGCTTTTATGTGCCAATTTTTTACATATTGCCAACAATTTTAACGTTTTTTATGTATCTGTAACTACCATCATTCATTTTGTGTTAAGAATTGTTTCTTAACCGACTGTGTATGCAAAATATTTAGAAAAAAAGATGCATAATAGTTACCCTTCAAATCTGCTATTCTACAATTGAAATTATATGCATAATATTTACCCCGCTTCCTTCATCTTATTGACTTTGCTGCTAAAGAAGATGGACCCCTAATGGCTTGTTATGATATGTTGTTAAAAACATTTAAAGGACTGTTTTTAGAATATATTTGTCTCGATTTCTTTTCCTTATAAGAGGTTCAAACATTTTGCAAATGTGTCCCAACCTCAAAGTAGCAATATGGAAGCCCAAGTCAGGTAAGCAAAAAGAGAGATTATCAAGTATACACGTCGCATATTTATATAGTAATAAAAACAAATTATTACTAAAAAAAAGTAAACACTAAAACTTGCCTTGCAACACTTTTCTATCAAGCTTTTTTCAAGAATAAACAGTTCATTTAGAGAGAAAAAACGTATTTTCATCGTTTTTTTTTTTAACTTAGGACCAACAACTAGCCTGAAGCTATTTATTTCAGAAGGCTCCCACGGGTTTGGTTCTGGCATACTTAGGGCTCCCAATAGAGCTTACGGTAAATAACTGCTCGGCCAGAAAGCCAATAACTTATTGCACAGAAACCAAGGCTACTCATACGATGAGTGGCCAAAACCCGGAACCTTATGGCTGGGAGTCAGAAGTGTCACCAACTGAGCAATATGGGTACATTTTGCTTTATATAAGAAAAAACTTCCCATTTCCTCCCTTTAATGGTTTAACTGACAATGGGCCAGAAATCACATCCCATCCCCAACCAGAAATATATGTCCTGGGGCAAATGTTCTGGAATTGATTCTAAAATAATAGCAGTAACAACCAGTGGCTTTAAGCAATCGAGCTCAATCCTACTGATTGAACTGTCTTTGTGTTCCAGAAACCATTTGATACATTTTCCAATGATCAACTGCTGCGTCTTGTTGTATTGAAATACAACCGAAAATCACTTTAGCGTAATAGTTGATTCCAGGTTTGGTGGTGAAAGAAATTCCCATAACATTTGAAAAGATTGAGCATTTGGTTTGGTGTCATTTAAACTTTCGTTTTCAGAAAGAACAATCTCCTCGTCTGTTTCTGATCATTGCTTTCACCGTCACTCACCATTTCAAAATCTTCTTTTTCCAAATCATCATTTGTCTTCTTTTTTGTTTTGTTTTCCACTTCACTCCAGTCCTTTCTTTTTTGACTTTTTTCCTTTACAGTTTTTCTAAATATATACTCCTCATTGGTTTTGCTTTCATATCAATTTTCCACCTCTTGATGACTGGTTTCTCGACAAGACCTTTCATTTCATTTAACATTAGCTCATCAAAATTGGTATCCTAAGGATTTCCAACAATTGCACTACCTTCAATGTCAGTAAAGCCCCATATTAGCAATTACGAATGATTTGTTTGTTAATATGAGAAGAAAGATGTTTACTTTTCTTTCCAATTAAGAATATAGATACACGAATTAATAAAATACATTAATGTGTCAAAATGACTGCTGGAAGCCCTTTCAGCACTGAAATATGAGAATGCTAGTTTCAGCAAGATGTTGCGCGACGCAAACTGCGACAATATGACTTTAAAATGCTGACATACTCAGAATTTTTCTGTTAAACAAAGTATTTACAGTTGTTTTATCTGGACTAATGTTTTATGGTGTTTTTTTGTAGTTTGTTTGTATAACTTTTTGTGAAATATTTACCCTCCATGGCTATTTAAGTGCAATGTTTATTTTAATCTTTTTTCTAGATCATTATCCTATTAGATCGCTAATAATTTGCTTACCTTTACATTGAAATCCATTATTTCCAACAATGCCCCTAAAAAAAAACTTTGTTCTTAATTTTTTTATAACAATACCTCAAGTTGTTAGATAAAAATCATTTAGTATAGAGTCATGCTGAATACATTATTATTAAGCAATTAGCTTATATATGTATGTTTGACCACATACATGTATTTTTACAAGTTTTTTAAAAGGTTTGTTTGGTTGGTTATCATTTAGATCATATTGTATTTACTATAAAAATTTCAAAACTTTGGAAGATCATTTTTTTTTTTAATCATTGATAGTATGAAATTGAATAAATCAAAAATAAAGGCTCTAATTTAACATTTATTTATTTAAATACCTTTCTTTTAAGAGAAAAGGACAATAAAAACAAAAGACAAGTTAAGCATGAAAAAAAAAAAATGCTAAAAATGTAAAAATGTCGGTCTCAAAGTTACAAACTACTGGCACATCAAACTTCCTATACTGAGACTAAGATTAGATTTTAACAGGTAGTAGCAAAGAGATGTTATCACACAGTACGAGAGATATTCAATTTTAGATCAGAATCCCATTTATCTTCACCGTAAACGCAGTCATCACTATCATCAACATCACCACCACAATATAAAACTGCCTTTTAAAACTTTTTGGACCCTTATATAAAACCAATTGGCTTTTACTTCAGCTTGCACTTTAAATACATTTAGAGAAATTTTTGAAAATCTCTCTGAAATATAAATATAAATTTTTTCATATTTTTTGAGCGCTTTAAATAAGAGCGAAATTTTATATTGTTATTTTTTTTATTCTTTTTATTTCAGGGATTTTCCAAAACAATCACAGGGAACCCATGAGTCAGTCATTTGTGCATCATTTTTAGAAGGATACAACTGCTTTTATGTTCAAATTTTAGATTTTGCTTCTGCACAGCAGGTACGTTATTGACATTGAAAATTTATGCTAGACACATGTCCGAGTGTACCATATAAAATCTAGTACTAGATATGTACTAGATTTTAATTTTTCTGCAAGGTGAGACCAATTTAATTTCTCATTCTTTGGGAGAACTGGCATATTGGTATATTGAAAATAATAATATCATCAAAAAATATCGGATGGTAATAATAATAATAACTGAAAACATCAGGCCTTGCCATAAGCAAACAACCTCCTGAGTAGTTAATAGCTTGTGTGAACTAAATGGCGCTAGTGTTATCGCTCGACAATATGGTGCTCTGTTAAGGCGTAGCTAGAATTTCAAGTACTTGGATATCGAGTTAGTCGATTGTGCACGTCTTTAAATGGTGATATATATAACTTATTTTTACAAAAGCACAGTATATTGCATAGATTTAGATAGTTTTATTATATATTCCTGAGCAGAGCAAGCTGGGAGACGTTCAAATGGCGAACCCCAAACACCAGTACTGAGCTGCAATTCAAATGCTGCATTTCTCAGTCTTAACTATTGCTTGTCTGCTGTGGCTGAAATAGTTTTTGTCTAATATTGCATATATTTCTTCAAAAAAATATATTAATCAACCAAGATTTTCTTTAAAACAATAAAACTATGATGGAATTTAAAATAAACCTGCGGACAAGAGTTCAAAGATATTCAAATATCTTTATATACTTACAGTGTTTAAAACCAACTTAAAAGATAAACTGAAATATAAATATTTATGGCGAAAAGTTTATATATTTCTAAATAAGATTATTTATTATAAAAAATGTTTTTTTTTTTTTTCATTATGAAGAATCAACCTGGGATTATTATAGCTAGCATTAAATATCTAAAAATACAGTGAATGAGGGCCAGTTAAGTATAAATCAAAATATAAAGTATATTGCCACAAGTAAATAGTAATATCTATTTTTTGTTATGAGGGAGTATATCTTGCAAAAAAAAAAATTGTTTTTACCCATGTGGGTTTAAATTATGATAACTATTCCTAAAACTGACTGTCGTAAAAATGGTAGAAGATAGCAGTGAAATCTACTTGTCGATGATCAGTTAAATATATTTTATATGTAAATATATTAACTAATTATAAATATATATAAATTTAATATACTTAATTTTTTTTTTCAAGCAATAAATTCACACGAGCTATTAAACACTCACAGGTAAAGTTAATTCACCCAAGCTCTACGCCAGTGCGAGTGATCGCTCGGGATTCATGGCAAGGCCTAAAACATGTTTATCCATCAATTTGTCTTTCAGATGTTCCTTAGTAAAGAATAAGATATCAAAAACAATACAAGATACATGGATAAAATGTTACATTTAATTCTAAAACTTTTATGAAATGCTATAAAACTATTTAATGTGATCGCTTCAAGAAAACTTTCTTGGTTGTAAATGTGATTTTTTCATTCATGAACATGTTTTGCTATCAAAATTATTATTAAAATACAAAATATATAGCCTGCAAAAGAAAATGTCAATATCTTACTAAATTTATACTATTTTACTAAGCATAAAAATAAAAATAATTTTTTTTTTATATCTGGAAGTATTATTTTTCTTGATTTCGAAAATATGCGTAGGAATTGCAGAAGAAATCATTAAACTGGTCTCACCTAGCATGTGAAATGCTAAGAAGATTATTCAAATAAACGTATACCCATTGAAGTAAAGCCACTGATAAGATCAATGAAAATCGGATATGATAAATTTTACAAATTTTCATTCTAAAAATTACTATTCAATTAACCACATTATTTATTAAATTATAAAACATTTATTAAGGCAAAGTTGCAGTTTCTATTTCAATTTTAATTATAAATATATAATTTCCCCTACCCGTTGAGACTTACAGCGTGCCCCCAGACCCCAGCTACCGACACAAATTATTTTCAGGAGTGTAGACCTTGCGATTGACATCTTTAATTTTACCACGTTTTTGGCTTTATTTATTCATTTTTTAACGAATCAATCATGGACGCTGTTGATAGGCTATGTCTCTATTTTGATAAATCTAATCTCATATTCAGGTGAAGACCACCCGACCAAACTAAACGTAAAGATTTCACTTCCACCTGAAACGGCTGTGCCAGATAGTAACGTGATCTCTCAACAGCGTCTGTGATTGGCTTATCCAGTAGTAACAAGAGATTGGATATAACAATTTTTAATAAAACCAAAAACGTGAAATAATAAAACAAAAAATGTGATAAAATGGGGTTTCACTGTTCCTTGACCATTTTTTTTTTTTTTTTTTAATACCATTTTCCAATGAGGTTTTAGCCACTTATGTTATTGAACGCATGATACCCCAAATTAACAATTAGAAAATATATTTTGAAATAATCCAAACACACAGACAGATTGATGTTGATGTGTGCTAACATCATAAACACTCTTTAAATTGCAGAATCAATGCAAAAAACATTTTTAACTAATATAAATATTAGCGAAGCACTTTATTTTGAAAAATGCTGAAAAAGTCAATTTTGAGGATGGAATTATACTTATACTTATACCTCTCGTAATGTTTGTATATAGTATTTACATAAAGATAATTTCTTCAACACAACATGCTTTTTACAGAATAAGAAAATATTGAATATGAATTTAGGTATATTAGAAAATGTACAACCCACTTTTCCAGAAAATTTCAGTAAAACAATAACACATTTCCGCTTTATACAGGTTTGAAAAAGTTGTGCTAGAGAGATATCCAATCTCGCATTCAGTTGAAGACCATGCAAACTAACAAATGTAAATACTTCACTTCCACCTGATACGGCTGTCATATAGAAATCAATAATTAATAACGAAAAAATACCATATAAAGTCTTTGCAATGTGCACAAAATGTAGGACTCTTGAAAAACTTTGGAACAAACTTATGGTCCTTTACTTCGAAAATCAACTTTTCCCTGATTGCACCACGCCTATTAAAGCCCCTAGCTGCTTCATCATGTTTACTTGACAATGAAGAAGAAGAGCTATTTTTAGACATGATAATAAAGTTCTTTAATAAAGTTTTTCCATATTTATTATTAAGTAATTAAGGTTTTTTATTTTTTATTTTCACACCACACACTCCTCCAAAATGCTTAAAATCAAAACATAGCTTTACTGCACCCACGATGGAATGCTGTGTTCTTCTCTCCCACACTTTTACTTTGATCTTAAAGTCGGATATACACCTCCTTTAAGCGGCTAATTTAAGAAAAAAGAGTATGTATATGATAAATGATGTCACTAACAAATGGAGATTAAATGTAAATTTGTGAGTGATACCACTTATCACATATATGCTTATCATATATATTTTTACATATTGTCGATATTTTATTCAAAAGTTTTGTTTCAAATATTGACATTGTGTTTAAAAACGCGATCAGCGATCTGAATGTAAACAAATATTAATTTATTGATGGAATAAGAAGTACATTAAAATTCACCCTAATGCAATCTTTTAAGTGGTGTGCTATGTTTCTCTTTCTTTTTTTGTGTTTATTTATCCTGAGTTAAAAGTTAAGGCAGAGCGTAATAAAAATAACACAAAATAAGATTATACAAAGCCCTAAATACGCCTACTACTTGTTTATTAAAATTTCATATATGAAACTTATTTCAAATACTTCCTAAAACTCAGTCAGTATACCAAGAAGTTTGAAGTACCATTGAAAATTTTATGCATGTATTGCATACGTAAGATTATTTCAATAATAGTAAAGACCTTTCTTTTGAATTGTATTCAAACAACTTTATTCAACGAACAATTTTTTTAAAAACTCAATAGCTGCGTTAACCTCCTAATGAATAATGTAAATTCAATAATTATATTTAAGAGCCTGGTTAAATTGGTTAAAATAACAATTGCAATAACATTTCGTGCTTTTAACTCCTCGTTATTGATAGCGAAAATGAATCATTTTTATATCTTATTAATGCCTCTTGATGCCTCATTTATCAAAAAATTGTGTATTTTTCTCATTTCAAATTAAGAACTTGTAATGTATTTAACAACGCAAACAAAATAAAGCATTACACATAGATTCGCTTGGTAAACAAATAAACTATTTAAAATTGGAATAGAAAAAAAGATATAGTATTTATAAACCAATAGTTTCGGACTGTTTTACCACATCAATTCTTTTTTATGCATTTTTTGAGATTAAAAAAATTATACTTTTTTTATTCTAAATTTTGGAGCTCATTGTATGTTTTTGGTCTTCTAAATAAATCACAATTTCTTAGAATATGTTAGAAGTTGCTAGTTAAAGAATTTTCTTGAAAAAATTTGTAAAATTCTATGAAAATAGGTTTTAAACATCACAGAAAAAAAAATTTTTTTTATATTAGCGACTTAACAAATATTCTTTAGAACTTTAGCCTCAATATCTTTAAAATACGCTTCTAGAACTTGTGTAATTTCGAGGCTCAATGTTTTTATAATCTATGTGATTTTTTAGAATAATGCATTTCAATCAGTTATGGCTTCTAAAGAAGGTATGTTACCTAAAACTTTATCAAGTCTTAATAAACCAATCCCTCTAAATGGATTCTTCTACATGATAATTCCTCTAGGTGAGACATGATTGGGACAAATACTGGTATTCTGGTTATAACACCATGAATGATCATACCTGTATCTTTTTCACTGAAATAATTTTGTTAAATATTTTTAAGAACTCGTAAAAGGACCAAAATCCCCTGAAAATAATCTGTTTTACTCCAGGTTTAATTATGATTAGTTTTATGGAATAGAGTCATCAAGACATATTATATCGATACAGTATCAATAAATGCAAGTTGCTGTATTATCATGTATTATAATATCTAAATTTCAATTTGTAATAACGGAAACTTCATTCGTAAAAGAACAATAACTGTACAATCTCATAAAATAAACTGAAGGAAAATTTTATATAAGTTACACTCGAATTGCTGAAAAACAAAAATAATATATTACCAGATGAAGCTCTTGCAGAGTGCGCAAAAAGTTGGATGTTTAAAGCAATATGCAATAAATTTGTGAGACTTTATTTCATATATCTGCTTTTCTTTAATCGCTCATTTCCTCTTGAAATTCTTCATATGCTGTTCACTTTTGCTAGATTTGTTTTTTAGAGAATTTTTAAATATGGTTTCTTCTCCATTGATTGGTACACTTTTCGAAGATGATACTGAACTTTTTATCATTTTTTTTAAGTCTGACTGCAGCTTAAATTCAACTTCTTCTCCTCTAGAATGCACTAATCGTGAACTTTCAGAAACCACTGGGATTTTTATCGTGCTATTTTTGTCTACAGATATATATCTTAATGTGTTAAAATCAACGACTGCGCACCAGTTAGATTTTTCCATTGAGTATGTTTGTATTGAGAATATTCACCTACTTTCAACCTTCATAGCTCCATTATATTGTGCTTGTCACTCTTATATTATAAGTTGGTATATAGATATTATGTAATTGAGGTAAAAAGTAGAGAAAAATTTTTCTCTCGAAAAAAAATTAATCGTCAAACAAATAATTCATGTCATTTTTAGATCTTTGGCATTTTTTGAAGTCTTATAAATCCCATTGCGAAATTATTTTTCGGAAAATAGTTAAATCGGATTATATTTTGGCATGAAAAACTTTTCGATATTTCGATGTGTTTGACCACTTTTGTTTAATATGGTAGAATATTTCTGAGTAATTTTATAAAAATTGAATTTTTTATACAAACTTTCAATTCTGTTGCAAAGCTATATTTTCACAGTGAGAATTCTTAATTCGTCATAAAAATTTTACACAATAATAGCATTTCTAGTAAAAAATTTCTCACTAGAAATGCCGCTAACAATACTGAGACGAGTGAAAATCTAATAGGCAATAAACAGAAATGTCCTTCGTATAGATTTATAATAATGCACCCATCAAACAAACGTCCCTCACCCACCAATACCATTTTAAACCGTAGAATTAAAGATTTTAACTCAATGCGTTACTGAATCTGAGGAGCTCCTTAAGTTACTGCAATATCTTTTCTTGTGTTTGTTGGAGACATTTGAGTGGTGCAAAATTATTCTCTCAATCAAAAAACAAATCGATTCCAAAAGAAACAAATTTAAAACATAATCGATGATTTGCCATTTTATAAATGTTTATTATATTTGCCGCCAAGATTTACATTAAATTATTTATTCTGTTTTATATGACAGTATGTAATATTCTAAATCAAATTTTAACATATCACTTAAACTAACATAGTTCAAAGACCTTAATTAACAATGACGTGTAACAGAAAATTTACGCCGTGCATTTACTTGATTTTATCTGTTTTTATGCATATAATGATTTTAAAAAACAAAGTTATAAAAAGGTTGTTACAAAGAAACAAGTTATTATTAGGAGTCACGATAGATTTTAAATTAAAATTTAATGTACGTATTCGAATCATTTAGCCAATAACATCAATATGTAAAGGTTTGCGAAAGCATGCAAGCTTGTTGGCAAGCCAAAGTTAAAAATGGTATATGGTGATTGATGATAGAAGAAATCTGCAACAGAAATGAACAAACAACAAATTTTCTTACGCTGCCAGTGATTAATATACAATAACGCTGCAGCTAAATAGAAATAAATTTTCTGTCGACGGTATTAAAATTATTTTTGATTTGGTTTTGGTGGAAGAATAGTTGGAAGGATAGTTTATACAAAAAAGAAAAAAAAATGATTTCATGGTATGTCGCATACATCGTGAAATAAAAAAAATATTGCTTTTAATTTAAAAATATATATCAATTTAAAACGAATTTTAATTTAATTTACAATATGCAATACCCGCCTTTGTAGACACGAAATTAATACTAAAGAAATTTTATATTGAAATTAATTTTGATTTGGTAACTAACAATAGATATATCTTATTGTCTCGACAGAAATATTCTCTACTATTCATATATTATTAATAAAGAAATGGGACGGCGAGACAAAATATGAAAACTAGGCACGAATTTTGGCTCAAAAATCTGCTGAGTCAGCAAAAAAACCTTCCTTTCTATAAAAAATTATTTGCGTTTTTGCCAAACGAGCTCCAGCTGCAAAGCTCACTTTTTTTGATTTGCAAGATATCTTATTTGATTAGAATGAGGAATCATATGAATGCTAATCAAGCAAGAATAATTGTAGTTTTATTCATGTTAGGTTTTTTTATTGTCTTTTAATTTGGATGTTTTGTAAGAAAACTGCTTACCAGCTGATTCAAAGAATTCAAAAACTTACGCTTAGAGTAATCCATCAGAACCATTACTTACCTTTCGATGAGTTGCTACACTTGGAAAATACAGTCAGTATTCATGGAAAACATCTACACCACTTAATGGTTGAAACCTTTAAATCAGTTAACAAACTTAAAAATCCACAATTTATGTGGAAACACTTTAGTATAAAAGATATACTATATTCTCTATCAACTCCAAACCCTGTTGTGATGCAAAAATTATTATCCGCGATACATCATCAGCGGTTTGCTTATATTGTTGTAGCAAGCAGCAAAAGAAATTTTTTCTAGCATGAGCTGATTAGGGTGCAAATTCCTGTCCTGCCTTTGAAAGCGAATTGTCCTTCGCAAATTGGTCAATTGTGGTAAATTAACTGCTTCTGCAGGTGTAATGTTCGGAAGTACATCTCCAAGGATCTGTTGGGAAGTGCCCTGTGTTGTCTGGGTTCTTCACTTAATAATCGCGCAGACTTTTATTAGTTCGCATTTAGTTTGTGATGGTCCGTGGGTGTGATTATTTTTCTCGGCAACAAACTCATCGATCATTGAAACTTTGACATTTGCTCTACAACTTCTCATTCATCGTTCAACGTACCTTGTTTTGTTTATAATTAAAAATAATGTATTGAATATCTACTGTAAAATTTAATAAAAGCGCAACCTTATAAATAAACGATTAGTTTGCTCAATTATAGGACTAAATGTAATTCTAGTTTTATATCATTATCTGAAAAAGCAATTCTAAAATCTAAGTAAGGAAAAGTTATAATCCCACTTAAGCGAGCATTACAGCAATTAAAATCTGTGTACACACATACTTCATTTTCATATATAGAGAAAAACAGAAATAGAAGCATTTAGTGATATAACAAAACATAAAAGAAATAAGATGACTGTTGACACCATATTGGTAAGTACCTTTCCAGTATCAGGAACTACAAAATATTTCTTTATTGATTAGTTTTTATTCTGCAATGATAATTATACGCTTTTGAAAAATAAACAACATATAACAGTTGTAAAAAATAAAATATATAACTTTATCATGCACATCAATAGAGATGGCAAGAATAGGCAAAAAAATTGTCTTTCACAACAACATTTCCGTTATAAATCACGCACACAAAAAAAACTGCTTTAATCATACCAGTCAAGACTTTTTCATCTTCTAAATTAACTGGAATTGACAAATAATATTTCAGAACACAGAAAAAATGGCATGACGTTCAAAACTATCTGCAGATCCATCAGTTTGATGCTCAAGTAACAGCTTTAACTTATAAAGTTTACATTAGAGAACAAGAATTAAACACCGATAAAATAAATGAGTTTTTTTCTAACACCTATTATAACAAGCTGAAATTTTAATGGATTTACTGTTATAGACTTTTTATTGAACCATTTTTCTGATTACCGACATTCAGATTAAGTTTGATTACTATTAGCGAAATAATTTGCTAACGGATATTGTCAATAAAATTTGAGACTCAAAACTTAGCAACAGCAGAACTTTTTGTTGGAACCATGACGAAAAAAAGGACAGTGAAAACCTTAGTAAATTTATAATTGGAAAGGAGTTAACTTTTGAGAACTAAAAGCAGTTCAGACCATTTATCAAGAACTGCATGGCTGTAAAAACTATCGAGTTTATGGACAGTATTGACCTTACTATTTTTTAATTCCATTTGACACATTTATAACTAGTTTGTTTTTAAAGTTTTTTTTTAAATACTTGCTATTGTTTTGGTTCATTTGGGGGCGGCATCATTAAGTTCACAAAATGACAAATAGTTTTCCATGTTAAAAAAAAGTCGATTCCATTTATCGCCCAAACTTGATTTATTTTGTTCCAATTCCTTACTCTGCAAATGAATCGCTCAAAAGAAATTCGAGTAGACGCAATATCAAAGTTTTTAGCAACATCGCTTTTTTGAATTTGATAGCAATCCTTTTGTTTAGGTCTATTTAAGAAAACCCCGCAAAGTTCTTGAATAAAAAAACCTCTATCAGACATTATTTCCTGACCTTCTTCAACAAAAAAATTGCTCCACACTTTTTGGTTATCTCTGAATCTGATATTTTATTGAGCCAGGATAAAAATCACTAAATAAAATTCCACCTTTATGAGGTGAAACACCAGTAAGAGCTTTGCCAGTCAGACTGTGTCCTGTTTTCATAAAACTTTTAGCAATTTCTTTCAAAAGGAATCATTTTTCTGGTTTAAAGTTTATTTATGCAAATAATCTTGGAAGGAATAAAGTCCACCCATTAAACATACCTGATACAGCTGACACTAATTTATCGATCATCTATGTTATGAGTTTAATCCATGACAAATCATTTTTCATCGCTGGCTGTGTCGACTGAAATCGGGATAGGGAACTATTGGTTTGAATTGACAAAAAGGCTGGAAACCTCACATTAATTCGATTATTTAACTTAAAAATCCGAAGTTATTTTTCAATGACTGTTATTACAGTAGATGTTTTTCATATTTTTTGATAGTATCATATCGACTTTAAAAAATGGGGACAATTATCCGCGGGGGTGGGGGAAATTATTCTATGGGGAACTTTTTAAGGCAAACTGTCCGGATACCAATTTATCAACCATAGTATTATTTAAAATAAGTGGTAAATAAAGTGGTACCACCAAGGTGGTAAAAAAAAGTAAATTTTTCATACCAGATGATTAGCTACGATGAATATAGAATTCACTTGTTTATGCAATTTAAAAGTGAATTAAGCTGAAAAAAGCTACAATTCGAACTTTTGTGTGCCCCGTGAAACACACTTAAAAATGGGAAAAATGCTGCGTTGCGTTGTGTCTCAATAAACAGCGCTTAAAAGATCCCTTATTTTTTAAAGTTCAGGAATGGTTTCTTTTTGAGCGTTTTCTTGAAATAGGCAAGTTTTCACACTTATAAATTAAAAAAAAAAAAAATCTATTCCAAAAAATGCATACGGTTTTATACCACATTATTTTTTATTTTTATTTGCAAACCAAAGTCAAGTTAAAATTCCTGTAATAATGGATGCTTATGAAAAATGGTTAATTATTTCCTCTGTCAAATCTATTTAAAGATGGCAAAGTTAATCAGATTTTGCAAGCATCAAAAAATTATAATTCCAAGAAGAAAACTTAAATTATAGGGAAATCAAACTGTGGTAGTCCATTTATTTCTGGCAAATATATTAACCTCTTACCATATAAAACTGGTACAATGTGCGCAGTAAGTAGGTTCTCTAAAAAACTTTGGAATAAACTCATGAGCCATTACTTTGAAAACGTGTTTTTCTCTTACAGCACCTCTACGATGAAAGCCTCCTCCACCAGAATCTTCCACTTCTTTTTTCTTGGAATTTTTTTTTGATGACATCCTTTTTTATTACTCCTGTGAATTTAATCTTCAATTATAAAAATATCTTAAAATCTGACATATAAGCTCACACTAATTTTTATAAATTCATTCAGGCCAAAATAAAATGGGTCATTTTTCTATAATTGCAAATCCCTATACTTCAACAACGAAGACTTTTGTAGTTATTAAACTACATTGAAGTTAATTGATTCAGAAATAAATACCAGCGAAAAACATCAAAAGGAAAAGTTCGCGAAATTAAATACCAATCAAGTTATACCAATTGTCCGAAATACCAATCAAGTTATACCAATTGTCCGAAATAAAAGGAAATAATAGTTTTTCCGTTATCTTCAGCTTCTTTCCCCCTTTTCTTTGATTAGAAGAAAGGGAAAGAAATCCGGGTACGAGCATAATTTTTCAATATAAAATTGTTTTCGAATGCCTAAATCGCGAAATTAAGTACACGGGAAACATTTATTTTGTAAATTTTTTATTGATAGTCAATAAATACTTACTTACTTACTTACATCCTAAATCAATCAAATCGGAAAATTGAATACTCTTACGGTAGGCTCTTTCGAGAAAAACTTTTTATTTTCCACAGAAAAAGGTATGGTTGGGCATTTTCTGCAGTGGTAAGAACAATCAACGGTATGAATATGTCATGGACTTTGACTAAAAAAAAAACAGACAAATATATTCTGAAAAATGGTATATTACCAAAAAATGATATCCAGCGTTGGATATCAAATTCCATTCTTAACGTTAATGTGCAAAACAAGTAAATAGTAAAACCAATGTAAAACATTTTACCCTATTTAGCTTTAGAGTTTTAACTGATGCGTAAAAGAGGGTGGTGGTTATAATAAATCTAATAAATTAAGATGATTCGCTAAATTTTTTATAAAGCAACGCTTGCTTTTATTTTAAACTTATTCCTTATGGTTGCTATGGTTACTTTCAATTTCAATAAGGTAAACAGAATATATTTAAGGAGTGGTTTTTGTGTTTTCCCAGTAATTAATTTTTTGATTTTTTTTTTCTTGACTTCTTATTTGTCAACAATTTTTTTTTTGTGTGTATCATCTACTTATAATATGTACTGAAACTTATGTATTAAACTTTATGTTACAGAAATCCAG
>JAUZNK010024533.1:0-19994 GCA_035046665.1 Euphysa ruthae | reverse complement strand
GGTTTATTTAAGCGGTACTGATGAATTATTATTGGTAACTAATCTTAGGATATGACCACACCCTATTCTTTTAGTAAAATATCTTTCAAAAACAGTAGGAAGTATGAAGTATTAAATCAAGCAAAGAATGAACAATAATTATAGAAAGTTGCATGGAGACTCTCTTGGTTTAATTGGATAATTCTCATGGCTCTATTATGCAGGTTGAGAGTGCTTATAGATTGCACCAGACCTGACAAGCATTTTGCCAGTGAGAACCAATAATTGTGTGGTAAATATTTAGTAAGGTTTTTTTAGTACGTTCACATAATTTCTTACTTTTGCTAACATTCCATTTGACTGGCAAAGTTTTAATGAGAGGTCATTGATATGTGATTTGATTATCACTAATCACAATACCCAGATACTTAATAGAGTTAGTTGGAAATAGTTTTTGACCACTTATTCCACTTATAATATTTTATAGAAATGTGAAAATCATTAATATTTAAAAGGAAAAGCAATGACCTTAATATGACCTGAGGATCACCCATAGACAGAAGTTTTTTATTGGAAAAGTGCGGTTAATATCAACAATTGTAGTCGATTTGAAAGATAAGTTTTGAACCAATTTAAAGGAATACCCGGAATGCCATAGAATCTTAACTTAAAGAGAAGAATATCATGATGGGAAAACAATGAATACTTGTTCCAAAAGGCAAAAGTAGTTAAATGGCAGAAGTAGTTTGTGTTCTGGGATACTCCCAATCAAATACCATGTGATGAAATCAAATCTTAATCTCCAACTTCTTATCCTGGCTATTGTAGTATACTAAATACTGCAAAATGAATTAACAATTTTATTTTTTTTTAGTATTTACTTTGTTACTTAGCAACACTAAGTTTAATTCAATTTAACCTTCGTTAATTATTCATGCTTAATTATTCAAATTTAACATGACTGTTAGTTAAAACCACAAAAACTTCAATAAAATCACTTTGTTATTTTTATATACTTTATGTTTTGATATATAATGTACTAACCCTCTTTCATTGCATTTTGTATTTTTATATATTCAACGTGGGGCCAACAAATAACCTTAAGCTATATTTTCAGAAGGGCTCATAAGTTTGGTTAGACGACCTTTCTCTCTACCTGATAATCGAATATTAAATTTTTTTAAATTAATTCATTAAAAAAATAATAATCATTTTGAAAATGAAAAAAATATAATGCATTATAGGGATTTTTAAACATTCGATTCTCAGAAAGCATGTCATTAAAACTTGTTTTTTTCTCTTCCACAAGTTTATTTTAAATTTCATTGTAATCCTATTGTTTATCTTTCAATCGCATATCATTTTATTCAAAATTAATGTTTCAAATCAGTTTTATGAAATAAAGAAAACGTTTTTCAATAAATATTATTTTGTTGCGGGTTTTAAACAAACTAAAATACAGTACATGCCAGCATCAAAGTGACGAGGAAAAAACAGCGATGGAAAAAAACAAGCACTTAATAAAATACACAATTTTGTTTTCAGTTTGGTGTTGCATTATGTTGTCCATTGCTATTGTTAGAAATAGTTACAGTTACAGTTATAACATAATAGCAGTTATAACATCGTTATATCACCAACTGATCTTTAAAGTTATGTTGTTGAGATACAATGGTTGATATTTTTGCTGAATATTATGAGTATGCTGTTAACCTTATACAGCTGTTTTAATTACCTAATGAATTTTTCATGGTTGATTAAATATTGTTTTGAAGAAGTGTGTTCATTATTTCTTCTAAAATATTTCAGCCCTCGCAAACAAGCGAAAGTTAAGACTGAGAAATGCAGCATTTGAATTGCAGCTCAGTACTGGTGTTTGGGGTTCACCATTTCAACGTCCCCAGCTTGTTTTTCTCCAGAATAAATAGTGAAATTATCTGTACAGTGTATCTGCCCAATACTTTTGTAAAAAACAACATCATGAAAATAGGCACTTTAAAAAACCATACAGTGAAAATAAAAATTGTACGAGTGTTCTTTAGAATTATTTTTTAAGTAAGGTTTTCAATTTTGATAAAATTATGGAAATATGGTATTGTACTTGTTTTTTAAAAATACGCCAGTATTTTTTTTTCTGCTTGCGACAGCGTAATCCTCAAAAAAAATTTGAGGCCTGATCTGATATAGAATTAGTAAGATTACCAGATACTATTGCTGAGGAATAAAAGTTAAGAAAAATATTGTCAATGAGAGGTTTTAGAATGGGATGCTACGTGTTGGTTGGTTTATAAATGGAAAGTGGGAATATGAAACCATAATCTCAAAAAATTTCATAGCTCAGTTGATGGGTTATAATTTAGCAAGTTAAAGTCTCCCATTAACATTAAATTTTTCTTGTACATGCTTCTTTTTTTAAGTAGGGAGTTTATATAACCGTCTGTGAACTCAGATATGCACATAAGAAGATTGCTATATATATATAACCAAGTATTAAGTTAGTTTCATTAGAATTTAGTATTTCTATGAAGGTAGACTCAAGTTCTTTACTTTTAAACATGTTTAGATCCATTCTTACTTTATAATTAATTGAAAATTTAATGGAAATTAGTGCTCCTCCTTTTTTGGCATCTGTTGGTGTGTGCACTGATGAGTATCCTTCTAATTCAATGTTAGTAATAGATAAATCTTTGTTATAGAGATTAGATCTAGTGATACCTATGACATCTGGCCTATTATCAAAGGAACCTAGAATGAAAACCTTAATATTCTATTTTTGCAAAACATTTCAAATTTATTTTTATTTATAGTTTTTCAATTTTTTTACTTTTTTTTTTTTAAGGTTCATTTACTAGATCCCCTGCAAATCTTTATAAACAACAGCAAAAAGCTAGACTCTCTACTGTAAAAGATGGTGCTCCTCCTATTGAGGGACTGTTTAGCCCGACAAGTGGTATGGAAGATGTCATGGAAACAGATGTTTCGCATAAAATTTTTTCACCTGTCACATCTCAATCTACCTCTCACAATCATCCGACTTTCAATGAGTCAGTAATTACTCCTCTTCAAAAGCCTCTACCTCAATCACCAGCACAAATAGATCCATTCTATACTCAAGGTAATTTGATGACAAATTTGGTCCTTTATAAATGTTGATGCTTCAATTAAACATTTTTAAGTTTTATCGGGCATGCAATAAAATCCCAAAGGGCTTAAGTAACATTTTTTTATATTTTTCCAAAATCTGTTTATTAACTTTTAATAAACAGAATAAACAGATAAACAGTTGAAGAAAAATGCGGGAAAACTGAGAATATAATAATTTTTGTATTCTGACCATTTTGAAAAGTTTATTGCATGCCTAAAGCAGTTGAAATGTTGTTGAAAATCTTACTTTTGCCTCTGAAAAAGTCATGATGCGTTTTTGCTATAATATTGAAATGTTTTAAAATATTCTGTATTAAAATGATTATTTATGAGACTAGCAGGCATGCCTAAAAATCGACATTTTTCAGTTTTCTTAAAAATGTAGGCGATGTGATATTTGATCTACATGTACATGTGTCTGAAATGCCTCTAATAATTTTTGAGAGATATTATGTTATATTAAGTCTGGTATCTTATTGCATAGATAATTATATTCAAATAGAAAGATAGATAATCATCTAGTTTTAATACATTTGATTGGATGTATATAAATATGTATGTATGTATATATATTACAAAACCAGGTTTTTGATAACATCTGTGAATTTAATAAGTTCATGGATAGTGCTATGTTTATTTTGAAACCCAATTTGGTTTTGGACAAGAAATATTTCATTCTGGGGTTTATGGTTTTTTCAAATAAAATATTTTTCCTCTGTTTGAAAGAAGAGAAACAGGTCTTTAATTCTCTATTAATAATGTAGAATCCTTTTTTTTTTAATAGGGATATTTTTTGAATATTTAAGAAAAGTTTGAAATATTCGTGTGTTAAAATAAATGTTAATTGTATCCCTAATGGTTACTAATGATAGGAAAAATAATTTTAAAAACTTGTGTTGGAATAAGAGCTTTTTTGGAATCTAATTAATAATTGAATATACTTCTAATTCTGATGTAGGATTTATAAATAAAGTATTTTCAATATTGCTATTCAGAAAATAATTAAAGTTCTTATGAGTTTTAGGAATTTTGATTTTAGTTTTAACTGCAACAGCTCCGAAATATTAAATGAGCTCGCTATTATTTTAGCACTGCTTATTAATTTATTATTAATTGACATGGAAGAGGGTGTTTCTTTATTTTTATTTGATAAATTTATTGTTGATTTAATTCCAGACCGTGTATTTTTAATATTATTAATGCTTTGTTAAAAAACGTTAGATTAACAATTTTAGTTAGATAGCAGTTATATTTTTCATGGAGGTCACTTTTCAAAACTATGGTGAGGGCTGAAATGTTAGAATTTTGAATTCTTTCAGAATATTTGGTTAGAAGCAAAAGCTATATTTATATATACTTTGGTATATTTAAAAATATTTGAGCAAAAGCTCCATTTATTTTTTTCAAAATTTGTATAGTTTACAGACCAGATTACTAATATGTCATAAATCATAAAAATACCTTTAATTTACTTACGGCAGTCTCTCTGCTGACTAAATTTCGTCAGAATGAGGTTTGTTTTCTTTCTAACAGATTAAAATGGTTTTTGTTAATAACACCGACTGAGAGGTAATTATACAGACCAGAATCAAAATACACATTCTGATATGTAAAATTGCTTTCGAAGGTAGGAAAATAAAATTTTCCATTGTGATCAGTAAGTTTTGACAAAACTATATATTCACATACAACGATATAATCAACTTGAAGCAAAGCTGTACTTTTATATGTAAGATATTTGGGCAATTCGTTTTTTGTTTCTATGTGATCTATAAATTGTCTCTTTGTGAGACAATTTCTTATTGAGACACCTTGTGTGTGTTTTGATCTCTTTTGAGATTTAAGTGACTTTGTAGTGTAGATATTGAAAATTCTAATTTCATTGAATCAACGAGAATCACTTTTAATAATGTTAACAAATGCTGTGGTGAAATCATTGCAGGTGTTTACTCGGGGTTTTTTATATCATTTTGTTATTAGTTGCCATGTCATCGATTATTATTGCTTTTTTAGTTGTAACGGATGATAACTCTTTCTCTTCCTAAACCAGTAGGTTCTCGGGTATACGAATCACATTAGCTATCACCGATCTATCATTTTATTGGTTGTAAATAACTATCAGGAGTAAATAACGACCAGAGAACAACTGAAAATTCGAATTCTCCACAATATTAGGAAGATCGATGCCTGGTCTGATTCTTGAACCTATCTCAAATATTTTCATAAGTTTCTTCTCTTCCTTGATGTTTCCTTGATACACTATTATTAATAGTAAATTAGGCAATCTCTCTTTAAAGAATCCCAAATTGATTTTCTCCCTAGTAATGGTTCAGCTACAAACTGGGAATACTTTTGATCACCTGTAAATTTGAACTTTTAGCCAAATCTGGAGGAAGTAAGTGCCATTTATTATTCCCTCTTTCAAATCTTTCTCGATCACTGAACTATTTTCTATAAGTGTCTGTATGTACAACCTGTGTAGTACCAAATATAAAGTCTGGTGGAATTCTAATCCTCCATAGAGATGCTTCCTGTATTTTGTTTTACCAAAGATGTTTCTGCCATAGATACCTGACATAGTAAATCTAATAAAGTTTAGTCCAATAAAATCTCGAACAAAGCTAATGAAATGTTTCCAACGAGTAGAAATGCCACTATAATAAACTCTCTATAATTCGACTCCCCATAATTTGAACCACTCTTTATTTTGAACAAATTCCTTGCCACTGTGATATTTCCTTGAGAAACCCTCATATTCAACTTCGTAATTCGAACCTCCATAATTCAAAAAACTCCACAATTCGATTTTTCTGCCCCTTGACAATTTTCTCGTTATAGCTCGAACTTTCAAACACCAAACATTTTGGAAAATGTTTACTGGCTGACTGACTTTATAAATGTGCGTGTAAACTAGCCACTACTTTTTCAAACGCTAATTCGAATGTTAGAGAGTTCGCATTTTGAAACTTTTTTAGTACTGTAGTGTAAGTTATTTTTAATAACTTCGTTTTTGGCTTGTTCAATATGGCACCGATTAAAAAAAAAAAAGTACGCAATAATTTAAAAATTATGAAACTATCGTCGAGTTGGAGAAAGGAAATCCAAACAAAGAAGTAGCGCAATACTTTGGTATTCCAAAGAATGCCCTTTCAACGTGGAAAAAGAACAAAGATAAAATTATTCAATCTTATCACAATGGTCATGTGACAAAACTTGTTAATCCAGAAACCTACGAACAAATCAACAATGTCTTACTTAAATGGTCAACAGCAGTGAGAACAGAAAACACTCCTATCAGTGGGCTCTTGCTAAAAGGAAAAGCTGTCACCCTGGTTGACTGCTTTCACGAACAATTACATTGATTAAATTTCTCTTGTCTGCTTATAGGAAATAAAATATTGTTTTTGCAAATTTCCAGACTTTCCAAGGGGAAGATGACCGACTAACTATGCTTTCTCTTCTCGAAACATCATATTTTTCTATTAAGTTACTTGGTTCCATGTCTGTGTCTCGCTTGTCTCCAATACATGGAGTCCAAACTGATTTTTAGATGTGAAATCCTATGATAAATTTATCTATATTATATGTTATCAAGACATTTGGGAGTTGGTTGCATTTTAAAATATTTCCGAATGATATTTCACCTACATCCATTTTACGTTTTATGTTTATGTTCATTTTATGTTTCAATGAACGCATTGCATTGTTTTCACGTGGGATTAAAAGACGTTCGATTTCACTTCTTGATTCATAGATATGACGTGTCATTCAAAGTTATAGCTGGATAGGCAAAAACTGTAACGGAGTAAATAACAGCTCCATGGGTTGAAACTACTTTACCGACAATTCTGTCCCATAAAAACCAAAAAAGATATTATTAATGTAGACGAGTTTGGCTTATTTTATCAGTATCTGCCACATAAGACGTTGCATTTGAAAGGAGAAATAAGTGTCGGAGGAAAGCAAAGCAAGATACGCCTCACTGAGTTGGCTGCAGGAAATGTCTGCAGAGAAATACTCTTATGTTGTTATTGGAAAATCAGACAAAAGCATATGTGCATTTTGATTCTGGTCTGTATAATTACCCCTCAGTCGGTATTATTATCAAAAACTCTTTCTGTTAAATACAAAACACATCTTATTCCGATGAAATTTCGTCAGTACAGAGATTGTGTAAACTGATCTGTAAAATATATCAATATCTGCTAGCTATATCCTTTTGAAATTCATCATCGTTAAATTTTTAAAAATCTCTTTGATTTTGTTCCATAATATTGTCATTCATGATATTAGAAAATATATTATCTATAAGCGTGTTTCTTTTTGTTGTAACTCTAGTTGGCGCAGTTATATGAGGCTGTAGGGAATTGGATGATATTAAATCATGGTTGGTAATACAAATAATTTTTTTAAATAATACTCAACGAATGGTTTGACTTCCATGTTTGGATGTTTATAGTTCGTCCCTACGATGATTATTTGACTTCCATGTTTGGATGTTTATGGTTCGTCCCTACGATGATTATTTTTGTCTTTATTGTCTAAACTTTAACAGAAATTATTTTAACTCAGTGTTTTATTTAAGGTTAAAATGTTTCACAGTTTATAGTCAGTGTGATGTTTACAAAAGAGCGCCACCTTCCAAACTTTCAGTAGAACAATGTTCAATGTGTTAATTATAAATATTTATATTCTTTTTTTATGGCAAAATGATGTAATCAATTTTGTTTCTGTTATCCCGATAAAGTCGATTTTTTATCTCGTATTGATAACATTGATGTAAGATCATCTTGATGAAATGTGAGGGACGCGATATTCATGTGCATGAAAGATGAATTATTTTGTTGTTTTTACCTTTGTTAAAATCACTTAAATCATAATAGAGGTGTTTGTTTAGTTTTTGTCTAACAATCCAATATTTGTAAGTTTTTGATAAATTTGTTTGTTTTGACAATCACTTCCATTTAAATCATTACATATATTAAAACTGAAATTATCTTATCCTTGAAGTGTGAGTTTAAGCAGTTTATCGGTGCTTGTTGCAAAGGGTGTAATTTCTAGTATGCATAACTGACAAAACCATGCGCTTTCATCTTTAACTTTATTGTAAGAGTTGTGTCTGTGATTTCATTTCATGTCAGTCAATTGTTTGCAGGTAGCACAATTAAGAGCACAATTATTTTGGGCTATCTTCTTATAACATGCATTGCGCATTTAAAAAAAAAAAAAAAAAGTTGATAACAAAAAAAGAAATAGTGTGTTCCGTACATGAATTTCATTTAAATTATTTATAATTATAAATGTTATTGAAAATATATTGAAAACACTTTTATTAATTTATATTTCTCTTCTTCACCTGGAAATTTCCCCATTAGTTTTGCTGGATACTCCAAAAAAAAAAGTTTCATATTTGAGTTTTTCGGTAAAAGTTCTTTACGACGTTTTTTTAGCGGCATTAACTCCTAGGTTCAATCGTTTTGAAAACATTTGGGAAGCATACATGTTTGATTTGTATGCTTTAGAAGACTCAATTAGAATTCTTTTTACGGCTTCCAAGAACTTCCATGATATAAATTTGAAAATTATTGGCTTACCTTCTTTTACGTGTTGCAATTTTCCTTTTGTTCGATAAGTTTTTTCAACTTTATATACACAATCACCCAATTTTAATGTATTTTCGATAGCTGTGTTAATTTTCATGCGAAAATACTAGCAGTGTTATCCCGTTTTTTAAATTTGTGCTATGCCTCGTGTAACAAGTGTAGTTCTTAACAGGGTGGTTGATTTGTTCATTTAATTGTTCTTCTAGATTTTTGTTGCTTCTTCTTGGCTTTTCAGTTTGTCTTCGATGATAGAATTTTCTATATTATTACTTTTATATTCATTATTTGTAGATTTTGCAGTGCTTGTACTGCTATACCTTTCACGGTCTTAAGTTGGTTGATAAAATAAGCGTAATTACTTTTAATTATATTAGTCGCAGTATCAATTTGTGATAGCAAAGAGTAGAGTGTTGATAAAAAATATTCTTTTAAGTCTGCAAACAATTCCATAGTGCTTTCGATTTCTTCTTGCGGTTGTTCATGTGCTTTTACTTTACGTAGCAATATAAATAAGTATATTTATTTAAAATGCGTCTTATTATGATGACAATTGCTTTATTTAACAGATAAAATCCCTTTATTCAAAAAAAAAAAAATAATATTAATAAATAAAAAGAAAGAAAAAAATCAATTTGTTTTGAACTTGGAGATTAGCAAATCCGAGTTCAAAATACCCGAGTATCAAATTACAATATGGTCTGCTCTTGAAAATTCCAGACAGTGTAAATATAGTTCGAAATAAACATCTTTTTCTTTTTTTTGTGTGTGTGTCAGTTAACCACAGTGGCTTTAGTTGGCCCATATGACCACTTTTCGAAAACAGAAATTTTTCATTGATAAACCCAAAGGTGGTTATTTGACTTTGGCCGAAAGTTAAAAAGTTTTTGGGGTAAATTCCTTTTCGGTTTAAACATGGTCATTGTTTTCACAGAAAGTTATTAGATTTTTCTCAAGTTCTCGGTTATATCAATCAAACTTTGTTCTGCTTTTTTTAATTAGTCACTTTCTGCAAGGTTAAATGTCACTACTAGGCAGAAAACCAAAAGTTATCAGCATAGAAGGAAGTAAAGGTGCCCTAAAACGGTTTATGAAAAGAAGCTTCGTTTTTGAAGCATTGAATGATACCAACCATTTCTCACCCCATTCAACAGTGCGGAGATCATGTTCCAAATCAGATGCCATTTCAATCGTATCAAAAGCATTATTTGTCTTCTCTAAGGATGAGTACAAAGTAGTACAGAGTGACAGTTCGAAAAGTGACCATCGAAGACCACCTTGATTTCTCTTCCTAACAAAAAAGAGTTAATGATCAAAACTTCAACAGAAATATCATATGAATCTATAATATATGAAGACATTGATAGATACTTTCACAAATGATATTCAGAGTGGACCATCAGCAGTGGACCTAACAGAAGGAAAACCATACTGATGATCAGAAAACAGATAGAGCGACTCTGAGTAACGTGTAACACATAAGTTAATTAAGGATTCGAAGACCATACTCATGACTGAAAGAAGGATGATAATCATGTGGATCATATCGCTTTCCAGCGTTTTTGAATTATGGGGTTACAGAGGCCGACTTCCAGCAAAAGGGAAAACAAGATACAGCGATACACTTCTTAAACAACCTGCAGGGAATCGTAGGGAGTTCTGGAGAGCACTTCTATAGCACAACAACTGGGATTTCATCAGGGCCAGTAGCTTAGGGATCAAGATTAACGATGACATTTTCAACAATTTTGGCTGTTATGTTCAGATGAGCCATTTAGTGTCAGTCCTAGGTGGAAAGTCAGGCAATATGTATTCAGAATCATTGAGAGTGAATTGAACAGCTTAGCAAAAAGTTTTGTCTTATTTCTTGGAGAGGTAATGGCTTCAGGTCCATTAAAGAGCGAAGGGATCAAAGGCTTACCCTTATTTGTACAACTCCTATTGATGCGCCAGAAGTATTAAGATCGGAAAGATTGAGAAACCACGATGTTTATGAACCTGGTTTTGGTAAAGGAGTTTAACTTCCTCAATGATTCTTTCACAGTAACTGTGCACTCTTATTAAAAGAAGTCTCTTTTCAACACCACTAGTTCGCTGAAGATGAAAATAATAGCTCTGATGAGCAATTGCAGCTGCAATTGCTGTAGAAAACCATGGGCTCAAATGTGGTTTCACATTAACTTTCCAGGGGGAATATAAGCATCGATGCCAAGAAGCAATTTCCTTAAAACATTCCTTTATTGTATCAAGACTAAAGATGTGTTCGAGTGGAATATCACGGAGTAGATCACAAAAGCTGTCCCTAGCTTGTGATAGGAAAACAGTTTCCTATGGATATGTGGATCATGTGAAGAGGTGATGTTAAAGTTGATATCAAGGTTAACACTGTGTGATCAGAGTTTCCTAAAGGACTAGAGTCCGATGTCTTGCAGATGTCAGGATTCGATGAAAATGAATAGATCAAGTAGTGAAGATTGAATAAATTACAGAGTAACTGAACAAATTTTTCCCTTGGAATGAACTTTGTTGATTTGCCTATAATCCGCAAATATCGCAAAAGTTCCTGTTATTAAATTATTAAGGACAGGACATTTTTTCTGGCCAGAAAATGCTTATTGTTTGAGGTATTTTGGAAATTCAATACTTTTCAGTTCGAAATTAAGTTTATTTTATTCACTATATATTATACAATTGTAAAATTTTGAATTAGTTTCCACTCCAAATCTTTTATGATTACCATTCGAAAAGTTTATTCCTTAAATTTCGCAAATTTTATTTATTTCACTTTTTATTGAAAGTGCAAATTTTGTTATTTGTCAGAGATTTAACGCAGACAAATATTTGTACATGTAATTTATTTTGAGCTCATTTTGCCTAGGTGATACAATATCTAGCGATGATATTGCGGACGATACAGCAGTTACTATATTTGGCTTTCCACCCGCGGCTTCATCTTACATACTACAAGAATTCGCTCAATACGGTACAATCGAGACGTATGAAATACACAACACTGGAAATTGGTTACATATAAAATATCAAACGCGTATACAAGCGAAAAAAGCTCTTAGTAAAAACGGAAGGCGTTTTGCACAGTCGATTATGATTGGTGTGTTGCCGTGCATAAAAAAGGAATTAGGTAACGATGTTAACTTAACGTCAACATGTTCTATTACGGCTTTACCTAATACTCCGAATAACCTGATTAATAATAAAAAAGCAAATACGATGCGTCCATTATCAGCAACGCCGGCAAGGAATGCTAGTGGTTTGGGTACTCCATCGGATGTATTTGCAAGTAATCATACCCCTCAAAAGAAGGATACAGTTATGTCAAAAGCTTTAGATTATGTGTTTGGGTGGTGATCTATTTTAATATTTGAAATACATTTTTTTTTTTTAAATAATTCTTTAATACATGAGCTATGGTCTGTGTGACAGTTATACTAAATAAGATTAACCGCTGAAAAAAATTCTAACATTCTTAAGCTCAGAAATGAAGTTTTTGCCCGTTCTCTGCAATTTTATGTTTGATCCCTCCCTGCCTCATATGATAATTAAATCATAACTAGGCCATCCTCAGATAAAACTTACATAACTCACGAAAAATATTTTAACCATACCTATCCTAATATTTACCTACAGTGCTAGTATTTACCTACAGTGAGTGTCACCGATCCTTGCTTCCAGCTTAATAACAATAGGCTGATATATAGAAAAATTTTAGTTGCAAATTTGAAATGTAGATGTAAAGGCGTCACTTGTAGGAAACAGCACCTTTTTTGCAGAATTTAGAAAAAAAACGCTGAAGAGCCCTAACAAGTGGCTTGTTCAATGTGAAAACATTTTTACACCACTTAGAGATCCCAAAGAAATATGAATGTTCCAAAGAATTGAGCCTCTAACTCTAAGCAGTTCCAAAAATATTAAATATTCTAATTTTGCGTCGAAATATCCACCATTTTTATTCATGGAATCCAGTGAAACTATTTTAGCCAAGGAATCCAGTGAAACTATTTTAAACATTACAATATAAACACAAACTTTTTAAAACAATTGCTGGGCCGGGTTTAGATTAAAAAATGCTGATGTTTCTAGAAATATATATATTTATTTTTTTGATAATTTTTTTCAAATATATCTTTAAATACCACATTTTGCTTAGGCATCTGTATCTTTACCCATAATTACTGATCATTTTCATTTTTTCCAAATAAATAAATGATAAGCAGCTCTCTTAATATGAAATGACAAAGGATCAATAGTAGGTGGAAGTTTTTCACCTGACAGGTTTTTTTGACAAAACAGTTTGTATCTTAGATTGTTGATATCCTTATTACCATTTGAGAGATAGCGAGCATTCTTTGAAATAACTACCTGTCAATTTTGATGGATTTAGATTTATCATTTGAACTACATTTAACACTTTTATTTGTTGAAATTAAATGTTACATTTCGTTATTTTGTTCCAAAAGTTTATTTCTGTTATTCGATTTTATTTTTTCATCTAAAAATTTTTCTAACTCTGTTGGACCAATAGTTCACAATTTTTCCGCGATCTTATCTGGAAGAACAATACCATTATAGATGTTGATTGAGGAATATGTCTTCATCTGCAACATGATCGAATTGAAATAGATCTTATTTACATGATATGATATGTACGATTTTTGATACTGAGTTTTGCTCAAAAACTCAAAGATAACATGGAAAGTAAATTTCCGCCAAAAATGGGAGTCGAGCTCGTGAACTTTCGTTCTGTAGTCAAACTTCCTACTACTGTGTCAACATTTTGATATGACTACTCCAACTTATATTTTGGCCAACCAACACCCTAGAAACTTTATTGAATTTTTCTTTCTTACTTCTACACCATCAATAGATGAAAATGGAAGTTTTAAAGGTAAATTTTCTGCGGATCCCTGTTTATGAAACAGAGCAAATTTAGTTTTGTGTCAATTTAATGACAGTTTGCCTTAAACCAAATGTTTTAATCCATTATTCATGCTTGCAAACAAGTTTTTGATATTGCTGTTGTTTAAAAACAAATTGGTGTAATCAGCAAACATAATCGTAAGTATAAGGTTTGAGACTCTATACATAAATTAAAAACAATAACGGTCCTAAAATAGAACCCTGTTGAACTTCACATACAATATCTAAAATACTCAAACTTTTGTATTTAACAAATTCCTTCCTATTTATAAGTATTCTTTAACTCATACGAAAATTTTACCTTTTATCCCATTACGTTGCAATTTCATGATTAACTGTATCAAATGCATTTGAAAGATCGGTAAAAACCCAAAGTACAAGCTGATTTTTTTCAAGATTTTTAAATTTCTTCAGATAACTCTAAAATAGCATGTTAAATGGAGTACCCTTTTTGAAAATTCTTATAGTTCTTAATGACAATGAGCTAACTCATCAAGAGCTTAATGAAGCAACTTCTGCTCTTAAAACTAATGAAGCTGCTGGTTACGACCATTTAAATTGTAACGTTGTCCTACATATTATAAGCAGCATCAGAAAACCTTTATACTTCATTTTAAATTTACCTTTAAAAGAAGGAATTTACCTTGATATTTTGAAAATCTCTAAAAGAAACTGTTTTAAAAAGTGACCCAGCATTGCTCTCTAACTACAAGCGTATTTCATTAATTCCAGTTGTTTTAAAAATCTTTGAACGCTTTATGTATAATGGACTTTATTTCTAATAAACTCCGTTATAATAAACAATTTGGGTTTCAGAAAAACTGCTCTAATGAACACGCTCTCCTTGAACTCGTTGATCAAATAACTAAATCTTGATAAAAAATCTACACTTTTCCACAAGAACTCACAAGCCTATAATTTTCTCTTGAAATTATCTACGAATAGCAAAACTATGGAACGAGAAAACTGCTTGAAATTTTTAGGTATTTTAATTGATGAAAATTTTCTTAGAAAAGCCATATCACAACATTATAATCTAAACTCGCACGTGCGTGCTATTGGTCTGCTTTAAAAATCGAGAACATTTACAACTTAAATATCTACCAAGTCTTGAATTTTATGCTCAAAGCTACTAAAAAACAAGTCTTGACCATTTTTTTGAACTCAATAGTTCTATTAACTTTCGATCTCTACATAGAAAAACGTTTATTTAACCAAAAAAACTCCAGGTGTCAAAAGCCTTAAAATCTTCAAAAAAAGTTTTTCTTGTTTATAATGCACTATAAAATAAAATATCCGACGTTTTAAGGGCTGCTAGATATTGCAGGCAGGTAACGAATGTCTTGAATATTCAGAAAGAAAAAGTAGTTATTTGTGAAGCGTTTATTCGAGGCTCTTTAATTTCAAAATATAATATATTTGCCTCATTCAATTTAGCCTGAAAGCTAAAATCTGAGCCTTTGTCCTTAGCAACTTACTTCTTTTATCGAAAAGGTACAAGCCTGCAATAAAACCGCGTTAACTGAACTAGGCTAATAAAAGGTCATGAAAGTACAGTTAAATCCTGTCAATCTCAATATCTCAGATTTACATGAGATTTATGAGTCAAATTAATAGAGGATTTCTTGACAATGATGAAAGTTTTGAGCAACAGATGGTTAGTATAATTAGTGAAATTGCTGCAGATGAGGAAATTCTAGTGTCAAACGTTGCAAAAAAAGTTTACAAACGACAACGTGGTTTAATCAGGCATTTCAACGCTAAATATAACGAAACCACTGCACTGATGAAGATGCTGAGCAAAGAAGAAGCTCAACTATCTGAAAATGACTTGATTGCCAAGAAGCTTCATTCACTCGACCTAAAAGCTATTAAAAATTAGCTTTAGAGATATCCTGTAGAAATGAGGGATATTTTTCCAAGAGAATTTTCAATTTTTCCCCGATAATGCCGTTGCTTTGTGAAATAAATTGAAACATATAACAGATGCTTTTTATGGGGATGTAGAAAAGTTTTATTCGCAATATTTTGGATTGTTTACAGAAAATCTCTTGTCCAGTAAATTCAAGGATGCGTTTATAAGCAATACTTTGCTTCAAGAAATCGCCAATAATGTTTTGAAGTACTTGCTGGTCCTAACAGTTTACTTGAGGATTGCGAACCAATAAAAGCTGAAATATCTGACTATAAAATGAAAAGCCTGGTGTATTTTTTTTTTTTTTTTATCAATGGAGAACTTCATGTAAACATAGGCTAAACCATTGTTCTCACTAGCAACCAACTGATTGGTTAGTTATGACGGATTGTTCTCACTAGCAACTGATTGGTTAGTTATGACGGATTGTTCTCACTAGCAACTGATTGTTTAGTTATGACGGATTGTTCTCACTAGCAACTGATTGGTTAGTTATGACGGATTGTTCTCACTAGCAACTGATTGGTTAGTTATGACGGATTTCTATTTTAGCAATATTTTATTCATAATTGCAAATTAAGCAGTTTTTTTTATAAATAGTATAGGTAATCAATCATTTCTGCATGCACGGTGTAAAAATTTTTTTATAATAAAATCATCACGTTATTCATATCATTTTTATTAAACTAGAAACATGATATTACCACCCTTCACCGAGCTAAAATGTTGAAGGAAATTAACAATAAGAACTAGAATGTAATTTATGTCTGGATGTGACAAAGTAAATAAATTATATTATATTATTTTTTTTTTTTTTTGCATGAGACCACAGAGCAAAATATAGCTGCCGTTCTTGATACTTGTCGTTGTAGAGAATAGTCAACCAAACGGTCTTTGGTGACGACATTTATGAATTCTTCCCGCCACTTTTCCTTGAAATGATCAGTGCTTGGTGAGACAATATTAAAAATACTTAAATCCTTTCTTCTTTATGATGGATGTTGAAAAATGTGCTAATCAAAATTTAGAAAGTAATACATCACAAACATTTATAATGGTTTAAAGTTAACATTAATTCTGTTATTCAAGACTTTTCACATGCCTAACTTTTTTTATAAAGGAAGTTTCTTAAGCAACACACTTCAAGCTTTCACAAAATCTAATATTAAAAATAAATCAAAAGATAAAAAATGAATACAATAAAGAAAAGGAGAATGCACAAAAAATGAAAAATGTATGCTCGTTTTGGTTGTAAAAATATACACCGCAGCACCCCAAAAAAAGGTTAACAGAGAAAAACGGGTTTAAAGATCTGAGATGAGAAAAACCATTGTTTTGAAATAATTAATTGTTCAAATTTTCTTAGTAGACAAGTGAAACCCAACTTCTAAATTCTTCTGTTGTTAAAAAAACTTAAATTTGTATATTTCATTTCCCAATTATCTCAACATTTTTCGCCGGTCACATGCAATGTGGAGGTAACGGGAGTTAACTGTATATTATTGTTCAAATTTCAAACTTATCGGACCGCCAAGAGACCTCTGCGGAGAAATTCAGACCTTATATTAACGGTTAATAAAACAGCAGAAAGAGCAACTAATTTGGTTTTATAATAAGCAAATATATTACAAAACTTGAGAATTTTCTTTTTATTATTACATTTTTAGACGAAAATTTGAAATTTGTTTTCTGTTCATGACAATCGTTTTTTTTTTCGTATTTCTTCGACAGCGAATACCTTGAACATTGAAGTTTGTATGACGTTGTATTTCGAATTGAAAGAGATAATTAATTTTTTTTGGTGCAGATAAGAGCTTGAAATTTTTTTAAAAACAATCTCTACAACAATAAAATTTACGAAACATTTTAGATAAAGGGTAAGAATACACCTTTGTCATTGTTAGAAGCCCATAAAATATAAAGAATTATTAGAAAGCCCCAGTTAGTGTCTCATTGTTTTTTTTTTAACTTTTTTTTATTGGAACATACCTATTATTCTATACTTTGAACCCTACTAAAATTCATTAGATTATTTAAGACTTATTTTAGACCAAATTCATACTTATGAACCATACAGGATTAGGTGGTAAAAACAGAAGAATTACGAATTAGTACTTATATTTATTACGCAGTTTTAGAAAAAAGAAGTACAACGATTCTAGCGAACAAGCTTACATAACCAAGGTAAAAATGGACCTACTAAAACGCAGATCAACACAAGCTGTGTTTATTCACTAGGTAACATTAAGAGTACAAACTAGCCTGGTAACTTTTTATAGATACATACATGACTTTGGGACACGGAATGTGGACAGACATACACCATCTAAATAATACTAACACGTAAACGCAATCATGTGGGCTCAAACCACCTGCCTTTTCACTACGGAAACGGTAGTTCAGCGCCTTAGACCATTGCGCTAAGAACCCACAAAAAAAAAAAAAAAAAAAAAAAACACAAAATTTACCCACAGTAAAACAAAATAGTGGCAAAAAGCTAACGACAATTACACATCCTAGCAAAGTCACAGCAACTATTCGCCAAACCCAGCACTTTGAAACAATGTTCTTATGATGAAATATTACATTTAAAAAAGAAAATTTCTTAAGGAATAAAGGTTAATTATATGCGTTTGCTTAAAAAGTCTTTTACAACTCAGCTTAACGCTACTTTAGTACATTTCTGAAAATTAATAAGTAGCACGACATATGTTTCATCACTTTTCTTCGATATTTTTAACAAAGTAGAACTATTTTTATTCTTGCTATAAATTAAATAAATAATGTATTTATAATATAGATTCATAACACTAAAATAGTATAAAAATAACTATCAGAGCAGTAAAACAATCAGATTGACCAAGTTGATGGTAAGATGACATAAAATTTAAACCACTAACTATAACTCTTTTTCCTTAAGACACAAAGCATTGACAATAACTAGTTCTCTTCAAAACATAAAACCAAAACAAGAGCTGCAAAAAAAAGTTTAAAGAAGACCTATTTCCCACAGCAAGTGACGATTCCGGTTTATTGGGAATCTTGCGACATAAAATGTGCTTTTAGACCAAAAATTGTCTATAAATTCAAAAAGGAAAAAAGCTATAAATGATTCATACAATAGAAATAATGAAACACAAAAACGTTAACGAAACGTGTAAATGCCTTCATAAATCTGAAAACTTCATAAAAATAAATTCAAACTTTCTATCAGTATTTATGCACCTTAAATCACAATGCTAGTTTTCAACTTAACCAGAAATGGTAAATCAGGAAGAAAAACTATTGGCTAAAATTTAGGCTAAAACAAATCCGTTATTTAATAGAAAAATATCGTCTATCTACAATGCTTGTTGTATCAGCAATTGCATGGTTAGATCCAACACCTTATTTGCCCCCTCTATCGGTTCACAACCCAATTTTAGACGGTAAAGATACTGTCGGAGAAGTGCAACCACCATCACGTTTATTTTCATCTGGTTTCATCGCTGGGAAAAACAGAATTTCCTAAAATTTAAATTAGCAGTTCAAATTACGTTAGATAAAAAGATTTTTTCGAGATTAAAATTAACACCACGCTATCCCGTGCACTCAAATTAATGTAATTATTCAAAAAAAAAACAAAAAAACATACAATCGGTTTCAAGTTGTTTTGGGAAAAGTATTATTTATCTGAAATTTCAACACTATTTCTAATGAAATTACACGGCCACCTACAATCACGGCCAAATTATACGAGACTAATTAAATTTCACAAATTCACAAACACAAATTCACATTTGAAGCATGTTGTAAAAGCGATTTGCTTAACCAAAATCGCAAAAATAACAAACTCAAAAAAAGAGTAAGGACTTTTCACTTTCATCCCTTAGATACAACAGAAAAAAAAAATTTATGAGTCTATTAACCAAAAGATAAGCCTAAAATCGAATATACCAAGGGCGGTGTATCCATAAAGTTAACTACAAGTGATATTTTTTTCAACTAATAAGCAAATTTTTTTGTATTAAGGACTTCCCAGAAAGTTTGCCTAAATAATATGTCCTAGATCAAATTATTTTGGACCAGTTTTTTGGAGTGGACAAGACTGTTTCTTAAAAAATTCTTGGGAAAAAAAACTAATTTGTTACAACAATAAGCATTTTTGGGTTATTTGAAGAGCAAAATGTTATTTACTATACTAAACTATGATAAATTAGTAGGTCAGAGCAAATATTAAATATGTAATAAATAAATTCATTTGGATTTTTAATAACTATCAATCTAATCAAAAATTTACCTTGATATTATTAGAATCAGAGAGAAACATGCACAATCTGTCAATTCCCAAACCCCACCCTGCAGTGGGAGGGAGACCATACTCTAATGCAGTACAAAAACCTTCGTCGTAAAACATGGACTCATCATCACCAGCTGCTTTA
>JAUZNK010024522.1:0-19995 GCA_035046665.1 Euphysa ruthae | reverse complement strand
ATAAATATATAGATGTTATATATTTTCCTTTATAATCAAATTATATTATTACTTAGAATAAAACTTATTATAAAATAGTTAAAATAGTTAAAATATAATATAACGGTTATTAGGAAAGAGTTACTTGTATAGCATATAGTAAGCAACTTAAGCCTCGGATATCGATTAAATATTAAATTAAAATTTAAAAAGAATGAATAAAACTCTAGAATCATTTTAGAAATAATTTTATAGAATAATATCATATTTAAGTCAAGAAAAGAGTTGAGACGAAGAGAGTCTCCATATTTAGCAACTGTTTGTAATTTCAGTCGTTGGTTTATTCCATTCAGAGCTGCATTGATATTTTATAGAGTTTTTCCAAGTTTTACACTTTTAAATGCAGGTAGAACTAGATTACCATTTTGAATATCACGAGTATAATAACAGTGAAAATGAAGACTTTGACTGAAGAAATTAGAAATAGAAACTGGTAAATTTACGTTTAAAAAATCAAACACAAACAATAAATTAAAGGTTCGTACAAAATTAAAAAATGACGGAATTCGTAAAGTATGAAATAACGAAAAAAAATTAGAACAAAAAAAGCGTTGGGCTGATAGTATTTCATTCAAGTGCGATAGCTTTCACTTTGACCCCTAACCTGACAGCAATAAGTAATATGAAAAGAATATATTGTAATAACTGATAGAGCGCATTGTATTATTATTAACATAATGACGTATTTTAGTAGGTTCGTTGGAATGAGGCTTCCATGACCAATTTTATCAAGCAAGACTCCAAGATGTTTAATATACGATGTTGGATAAAGGCGTTTACCATTTAACTTAATCTTAGCTTCATAACAAAATGGTTTCTGGGACTATGAAAAATAACGTACTCAATTTTACTTACATTGAGTGATATGCGATTTTCGTTTAACCAATCATTAATAGCCTTAAAGATCATAATTAACTTTTTTACATAATACTTTCAATGATTTATAAATGAATAAAAGGTTTGTGTCATCAGCAAAGTGATGAACAATAGAGACAGAACCCTGTGGAACACCATGATTTATAGATTTGAGAGTTGATTTAAAACCATTAACAGCTACGAATTGTTTACGACTATCTAAATAAGAAGAAAACCAGTTATTAGTAATACCACGGAAACCATAATATTCAAGTTTTGAAACAAGTATACTATGATCCACTCTATCAAAAGCCTTTTGAAGATCTATGAGTATACCATATGCAAAATGGCCAAAGTTCAGAGCATCGCGAATTTTTTCAGTAATGCTTACAAGGGCGTGAGAAGATGAGTATTTAGCTCGGAATTCAAATTGAAATTCTGAAATACAATTGTAAATATTCAAAAATAAGTAAAAACGTGAATACATTATTTTTTCAAGAAGTTTGCTAAAGAGTAAAGATATTGGTCTGTAATTATCACAAATTAGTTTTGATCTCTTTTTCAACTAAGGTAAAACTGAAGATGTTTTCAGTATGTTAGGAAGTACACCTTTAGAAAAAGAAAAATTGAATAAATTTGCTAAAACAAGTGCTATTTTATATTTCATAATGCAGTTAGATTCCATGATGTAATATTAATACTAGTAGAGTTTGAAAATACTTTATCGATCAATGTTTGAGATATATTAGATATTCTAGTAGAGATCAATGTTCATATCACCTAAAATAATAAGTTTTTTTCTCTGTTGAGAGTTGTTTCAGTACAGGAGAAAAGATTTTACTAAATTCATATATTGATATTACAGTATGTTTACAAATGCATCCAATGATTAGGTTTGATTTTCTAGGACGGATAATTTCTACAATGATTGACTCAATATGAAGAGTTATGTAAATTAACAAATCATTTCTGGGTTTGTAGTTAAATTTATTCGATATGTACAAAAGAGCACCTCCGCACGATGATTCAGTTGGAGGATGTTCATAACTATAACCTTCAATTGAGATTGGGACTGTGATATATGAACCTTTTCTCATTCGAATTTCGGTTAACCCAATCATACTAAAATGAAAATTTAAGAGCATAAAAAATTTTAAGAGCATTAAAGAATTCATCAAAATGAGATGAAATATTCATATGGAAAACAGAAAACTAATTTTTATTATAAGAAGTCAGAAGAACAAGATGTGAGAAGTAATAAAATTATTAAATTTAGTGAAGAGTTTATTATTATTAATGGACCGAAACAGAGGGAAGCTCATTTTTATAAAACAATAAAAATTTTTTTTTTTAAATATCTAAAATTGAGAATCAGGTGAAGCTGTTGTAGTAAGAGTGGTGATTATGAAGTATTTGCCCCGTGGTGGTTATTTTAAGAACATATATTTGAAATATTCGAAAACTAAATAAGCTATTATTTAGGTTGAAAATTGAATTGAATTATCTACAAATTTAAGTATTATTAAATGTTATCAAACAGGAAAAACTTTTTATCTATTGAGATTGATTAGTTAATTGTTCAAATTGTGGCGTGAAAATTAAATTAATTTTAATAATCAAAACAACAGTAATGATAATAATCATCTATTGTTAAGCTAAGTTGAAAACTAAAAAGTAAAAAAGGAAAAAGGCATAGTCTTGAGTTGCAAGTTGTTTAAGTTTTTGAGAAACAATTATTAGCACTGATAGAATGATATCTGACCAAAAACCGTAGTGTTTTGGACAAGATGTTCCACATAACTATCTCATTTCTGACCAAATAAATCACCTTGCGAACATATTTTAAAAATATATATTATTATTTTATTCTTTAATAAGTAAAATAACAAAAAATCAAAACCTATTTAAAATGCCAAACCCTTTCACACAATCCCATCTAATTAATACGCTTGAAATTTTCGTTAACCCATCTTAGTGTGAAAATATCAGAAAATTGGAAACCGAAAACATTCGCTCTAATTTGTCGTTTTCAGCTACAAAAAAATTTTTTTTTAATGTCTTATACTGAAAAGTTGAATAATTTGAGTTGATATAAGGAACTGAAAACTGAAAAGGAACTCAAAAGGTTTGCAAAAAGCATGGCTAGCTTGTTGACAAGCCAAAGTTAAAAACGGTATACGGTAATTGATGATAGAAGAAAACTGCAACAAAATTTAACAAACAACAAATTTCCTTACCCTACCATTGATTAATATAAAGTGTAATAAAAAATATTGTTTTTAGTTTAAAATTATGTTTCAATTCAAGATAATGTAACGTTTTAATTTAACTTTCTGTTCATAAAACTGTTATGTTAAAGGACACGAAATTAAATAGTCGAACAATAGATGTTTAAGAGCATTCGAATGGAATATTAATGATTCTTTTATAACCTTTAAATGAAATTCTCTGTCAAAAGTTTATTGAAATTAATTTTGATTTAGTTTGCATTTGATAACTATTATCTCGATTGAATTATTCTCTATTCTTCAAATACTATTAATAAAGAAATGAGGAGGCGAGACAATATTGTCTCCATTGAATTATTCTCTATTGCTCAAATATTATTAATAAAGAAATGAGGAGGCGAGACAAAATAGGCGCAAATTTAGGCACGAATTTCAGCGAAGTCAGCAAAAAAAAACCTTCCTTACTACAGAAAATTTTTTGCGTTAATCCCAAATGAGCTCAAGCTGCAAAGCTTGCTACGCTCGCTTTTTTGCTTTCGCAAAAAGCAAGAAAAATATTAAAACAATAACGGCATTAAAATTTTGCTCGATGTTGTTTTCAAGGAATGGGAATAAATGATTATCAAATATTGACAAATTGAATACTTTTTTAAATCGAGACCATTTGCTAATGACAAAAGAACTTTCGCAAAGACAAAGACAATATAAGAACAACGGAGCTATAGAAACCGCTCTATTTTGTTTAATTACACTAAAATTGACAATATAATGCTTAATTATTAAATATTTAAAGATTCAAATACTTTATATCGAGATATGTTGTTTGAGAAATATAATTTTGCGACAATCATGCATAATACAAAAGCAATAGCGGAGCAAAGAATTATTTTGATGTTTTTTCTTAATAAATGAACGCTATCGAATATAAATAACTATTCTTCCGTAAACAATTATAGCTACATATGCTATGAAAATTTCAAGACAAGATAATAGATAACAAAAAATAAAATAACAACAAAGACAACCTTTAAGATAAAAAACAAATGGTGACAAGGTAGGCACAAAAACTGTCTGTCACAACGATATTTCCATTTTGGTCCCGTACATCACACACAAAAACATAGAGAGATTGATTTAGTCGAAGCATATAAAAAAATTAAAAGAAGTATTTTTTACAGAATTATTATCTACATTTATTAGGTCTACGAACCATATCCAGAGAGCTGAAAAATGCTTCCTTGATCTTATGTTTAAAAACGTTACATAATATACAAATTGAATACATCAAAAGTTTTAATGTTAATTGTTATACTATGTTATTATACCATCTACCATTAACACGCAATATAACATGGAAGTACAGAATTAAGATTTACGTTCTGGGATTAACTCTTGTCAGCAGCGAAGTCATGCAGATCATTTTTTTCCATACTGCTTTTTTGGAAAGCTGCAAGCATGTTGATATTATTCCTGATGCTTTGAAGTTTGCTAAAATGAACCTATTATTTCGTTCCTATCAGGAGATATGAATAATCTTATGGAATGACACCCTCGGCCATGCTCAATCAACCCTCCTCGATACACTTATTTTAAGCGTTCAAGACCAACTTTTGGACAGAGTTTGGTAAGATATCTTTATCGACCGATATTAACAATTTTGAGTCCTGTTTACTCAAAATTTTGAAACATCTAGAAAAAAAAACGTCGACTCTTATCAAACGAGAAAGCAGACATTCAAGAAACTCGCTTGTAAAAATGTTGTAAAACAACATTAAAGTTATCACTCAGCGTTAAGGTAGGATCTACTACTGTTCCAAGATATCTTTAGCTCGTCGTGTTGGGTTAGTTGGACAGCAACATAATGCTATCAAAAGATTTACTGAATATTTTAATTCTTTAATTGATTTTAATTATATTGTTCAAACAAGCTATCCCGATAGTTTAGTCTTTTTACTAGGCTTGATAGTACCAATATTGGTAAAATTAATAATACCAATAACGGTTTGAAAATGAATGAAGGTAATATTGTTACTACAGGTAATTCACCAGCCTGGAAACAATGCCTCATTTGTACATAAATATTACTTAAAATTTATTATTGTTATTTATTGGAATCAACAATAAATAATAATAAATTTTTTAAAATGCGTTTTTTTTTTTTACTTTGTAATCACTTTGCATTTCATTTCTTTGTGGTTTATTTTCTAACAAGATTCTGCTATTTCCCTGGTGGGTTTAGTTTGTCTTTGACTTTACATGTATTTTATATTGAGATTTGTGCAACCAATCGATACACACGAAATGCAATGGAATTGAAAAGGCATACCATTCTCTTAGTGAAAGCCCAGACATATGGTACTGCATTTTTGTTTAAAAGACTTTTTTTCCCTGTAGTAAATTAAATCACTCTGATTTCAAATCCACTTTGTGTGGAAAGAATGTTAGAATTTGACATTAATCAAAATCTTTATAAATCCCTTTTTGAAAGCTTGAACGCTCTTGATACCCTTTTTGACTGCCGATATGCTGATATTTCTGGTATAATCAACCTCGCCAACTCATATTCTGCCATTTTTATATCTAAACATTGCTTCCTTAACATATCATCATACCGAACTACAGATTTTAATCAAGTCTCTGCTTATTAAACCTGAAGTTATTGCTATATCTAAATCACAATATCTGAATGTAGCAATATACCAATATCTTATTGCTATATCTGAATCAAACCTTCAAAGGAATGATCATTCTATTACTGACATCAACATTGATGGTCACACATTCATTACATATTCGTTACACACACACCAACAAAAGCTCAAAAAAGAGGAACATTAATTTCTATAAATTCAGACATCAGCTTTATATATAATAAAAGTAATAAAAATAAAACCACAGCCAGGTTTCTAGACTTACTAACTTCAAATTTATTTTTCCCTTTTATTTTGGATCCTACTAGAAGAACATCTCATTCGAAAAATTTAGTTGATAATATTTTCCTAAATTTTCACCATGGTGATATTATATCTAGTAATCTCAGTGTTGCAATCTCAGATCATTTACCTCAATTTATTATAATCAAAAAAATTTTAGAAACATAGAGAAGTCTGAACAGATAAATATTAGTCGAAACAGCTTTAAAAACTTTAATGAGATTAATTCTGTCATCGACATTTCTAACATTAACTGGGATGCACACATTAAAGATGCTGACAATGTTAATGACTCTTTTGCAATAATCATAAAATTGTTTGAAAGCATGCTTGATAAACATGCCCCGTTTAAAACTGTAATTAAAAAACAATTCAAACATTCGAATAAACCTTGGATAAAAATGGTATCTCAAAATCTATTAGAATTAAAAATAAACCACACAAATAATTCCTAAAAGCTAAAAATGTTACTAATAAAAATAGATTACGCAACAAATTTGAAAAATACAGAAATTTGGTTAATAAAAATTGAAAAGCAATATGAACAATCTAGTTATCAACAATAATGTTGCACCAAACAAAACAGATAGAGCAAATTGTTTTAATAATTTTTTCTCTACAATAGCTGAAAATTGGCCTTATAAAATTTTAAAATCCAAAAGTGACCTTGTGGAATATTTTCACGAAACTATTATAAAGAGTTTTTTTATCACTGCGACCACTTCAGAGGAAGTTAGCGGTCGCGTAAAAACACTACAAATAAGAAAAAGCGCAGGTCCGAATAACTTATCTACAAACCTCCTAAAACTTGTTTCCAATACTATATGCAAACCACTTAGCACTATTGTCAATAATTATATTCAGAAAGACATATTTCCTGATTTACTTAAGACTTCTAAAGCTAAACCTGTCTACAAAAAAGGCTCTAAACTCGATTACTCTAATTTCAGAACCTTTTCAATATTATCGAACATAAGTAGAATCTTTGAAAGACTTATACACACTATACTTGATTCATTTCTTTCTAAGATAATTTTCTCTATAAATACCAGTTTGGATTTAGACGTGATCATTCTATGACTCGTGTTTTAATTGAAATAACTGAATCTATCAGACAAGCTCTCAGTAAAGGAAAGTTTGCTTGTGGGGTCTTTTTAGACTTGGGGAAGGCATTTGATACCGTTAATCACAATATCCTAATAACTAAGCTAAACTTTTATGGTGTTCGAGGCTTAACATTAAATTGGTTCAGTTCACACCTTTCCAACCGCCAAACAATTTGTATCTGTAAATAGTGCTCACTCAAATATACAAAAAGCCAATATAGGAGTACCACAAAGATCTATCTTAGGACCTCTGCTTTTTCTTATTTAAATAAATGATCTTAATAAATCTATTAACCATTCAACCAGCTACCACTTTTAAGATGACACTAATTTTCTAATAATAAATAATTCCCTTAAAAAATTAAATAAATACATAAATCATGACTTATAAACTCTCCTCCATTGGCTCAGAGCTAATTCCACTTAATTCACTTAATGTGAGCAAAGTGAAAAAATAGTTTTTAAATCATGTAGAGCCTCTCTAAATAAATAAAAAAAAAAATTTACCAAAAGTTCTAAATTTCAGACTAAATGGAGAGAAATTAAACTTTTTAACACAATTAAATACCTTGATGTTCAAATTGATGAGAATCTATATTTTAAAAGTGATATTCAAAACCTTGCACTAAAGCTCTGACGATCAAATGGAATGTTAGCCAATTTCAGACACTTTTTCTCCCTTGAAACTTTATTAAATATCTATAATACAATTCTTAACCCACACCTAAGATATGCATGTCAAGTATGGGGCCAGTCTCACAACACTCTTCTTAACAGAATATCTTCTCTACAGCGAAAAGCATTACGGTTAATATATTTCCAAACCCCTCATTGCGATTATAAACTCCTTTTTTCTCTTTCTAACATCCTACCTTTCTATGATCTAGTCTATATCCTGAACTTTAAACATGTATGGCAACACCATCATTCCAAACTACCAGCAGTGTTTAATAGCTTTTTTGTCAAACGAGCTGGAGAGCCACACAACCTAAGGTCAAATCAAAACATCAACCTCGTGGTACCACTTAAACAAGCTTTCACCTATGGTATCAATTCTGTCTCCTTTCAGCGTATCCTTGACTGGAACAGCTTACCTAAGAAACTTAAAACATGCTTTTTCACAAGCTATATTTAAATGCGCTATGGGAAAAAAAAATTTTTTTCTTTATGACTAATATTTGACAGTGTTGCTATGAATATATTTTTAACAGGGTGTATATAGTGTATAAAGATATGGTATTTTCTTCAGATAAAACTCTTAGGTAAATTAAGTTTTTGGCTAGAGTATTGATGTATCTGATATCTTATTTTTATAAAGGTCTACTCTTTAACCAATATTATCTCCTTATTTAAAAGGCCGTTATTTGTCCATAGTGCTTCCCTATTTATGACGTACCTGTGATATTTATATCTTAAATATATATATATATATATCTAATATTTCTAAAATATAAATTGTATCTAAAAGTTAGGCACGAAATGCATTGATTTGATTTGATTTGATATACCATATATTGTATCATTGTTTTTATCTAACCTCTCCAAGCATGATAAACACGATTGAATTTAAGTTTCGTAAATAGCATTGGAAAAGTAACAAAACTGCACTGATAAATAACGATATGTTATTAAGTTTAGGAATTGGTTAGGAAGAAACTTTCGTACTGTTACTTAACGGAGGATGAAAAGGAACGCTCCATATTTATTTTCAAAAAATACGAAACTTATTTAAGACATTTAACGAGGTCAGTTGTTTTAAATTCTATCAATATAAACGATTTTTGTTTCCTGTTTGTAAAAATCAATTTTCCTGAGCGTCTATTATGCCTCACATAAAACATTAATTTTATATACTGTAACAAAAAAGAATGTTTAATGCAAAGTTTTAAATTTAGTTTGGTTTAGTATGCACAATAAAACATTTTGTTCATTGGACTAGTTTCCTTTACCATAGTCCAATTTATTCTAGAACTCCTAGCTCGAAATAGTTTAAGGAAAACCACATTCTCTGAAATATAGTTAGTATATACTTTATTTCATCGTAATACATTATTACATCGTAATACAATATGGTAACATCTTCTTTAGCCTTATCGAAACCTTCTGAAAAAACCCCATTATCCTTGATTTTTAAATCTGATTTGAAATTTCTTTTTTAGGCACTCAAACAGACAAATGAAAATACACCTTGCTGAGTATTTACAGTGTGCAATAAAGAAACGTAAAGAAATTATATACATTTCTGACGATGATGAAGACATCAATTTATATACACCAGTAATTCCTTGTAAGTTTTCTTCTGGAATACACCATTTTTTTTTTCACAATATAACAGAAATATGTCGAAAGTAAGAAAAACTCTCAGATTGTTGATCATTTTTGCTATAAAAATATATTCATACACCAACAATACTACATTAGTACGTTCATTTTAATAAAAATATTTAATTGGGAATTTTTTGACAACTTAGGCGAATATCTATTTTTCGTCAGGCGATTTTTAGAGAACGTCATCGAATGCCGTGTTTTGCTAACACATTTTACAGAAATTGATACAAAAGATAACACACCTAATTTTTGGAAGTCGTGAAAATAATTAGAGGGCGGCTATTTTAGCTGAAATTTCTCAGCTGTGTTTACAGTGAAGTTAAATTCAAATCGAATAGTATGTATCTTCCATTTATTTTTACATCAATTAATTATCTTTTGTAGATTTTGAGTAAACTAATTAGCCATTTTATACCAAATTTTGCTGACGATACATCAATTTTCTTTATTGTGAATAATGTAGAAAAAAGCTGCGGGAATCTTAACACAAATCTCTTTGTTATTCATAACTGGGCATATCTGTGGAAAATGTCCTTTAATCCTGATCTTAAAAACAAGCCTCAGAAAATTTTTTTTCCAGAAAAAGAATGCCAGTTGTTCAACTTCCTCTTATTTTAATGTTTCTCCTGTTTCATTTGTAGCTCACCAAAAATACCTAAGATGGCTTCATGAGGAAAAACATTTGATCACCATCTAAATGATAAAATTTCTAAGGTGAATAAATCATTAGGTCTTATCAAACATCTTTCTCGCACTTTGCCAAAAAAATTTTTACTCGCTTTGTACAAATTATTCGTACATCCCCATCGAGATTATGCGGACGTAATATATGATCATGCTCATATATGAATCCTTTTGTAAAAAATTTGAATCCGTACAATATAACGCTTTTCTTGCAATAACCGGAGCTATAAGGGGAACATGAAGAGATATATTTTACTAGGTGCTAGGGTTGGAGAGCTTACGTGATAGACGTTGGTGCCGCAGGTTAATTTTATTTTATAATACAAAGAGGGGTAATATTTCTCAATATTTAAATAATTTTCTACCAATGTTTGTTCAGTCGCGTAATGTTAGTCGTCTTAATTTTTTTAATGTTTTTTTCTATGATAAAAAATATTTCAGTAATTTTATTTTTCATTTTTCTACAAAAAAACAGGACAAACTTGATCCCATAATAAGGCAATTAAAGTCTGTCTCACTATTTAAGAAATCCCTTTTCCATCTTATTCGTCCCAAGCCAATGCCTGTTTTTAATAAAATGGAGTCTCGTGGTTTAAAGCTTCTCAATCGTTTAAGAGTTGGCTTTAGCTATTTAAAAGAGCGTAAGTACCGGAATAACTTTGCTGATACGCTAGTTCCTATTTGTAATTGTGGAATCTTGGAATCTGAAACCACTGAACACTTCCTCTTAAGCTGTCCTTTGTTTACTCAAAAATAGAAAAATTCTTCTTTGGTAACATTGCTGAATTAATTAGTAGTATACAAAAGTGCATATGTTATTATATGGTAGTGGAAAGTTTGACTTGGGAATTAAACTTTTGATCCTATCTTTTGAATTTATCTTATTTCTTAAAGCTTCGGAGCGCTTTGATTTTTTTCCTTTTATTACCTCGTTTTGTTTGGTCGTTTCTTTTTCTCCCCTATTTACTTTTATTTTTTTTTACTGGTAGTTAGGTTTGTCTAACACAAAATATGTATTGTTTAAAGTATGTTTTTTATACTTTTATAAATTTTTAACTTAGAGTAATTTTGTGGGTTACTTCATAAAAAAAAAAGAAAAAAAAATAGTCAACATCTATGAGGAAGGAATATAAAGGTATATGTCGAAAAGCAAGTTTCCAGGTTTCTAACATATGCACTTACGATTTGTGTGACTTTCTGAAATTTTTTCAAAAGCAAAGAGCATAAAATTCAAAAAGAATAATAAGACCTGCAAAGTTTGGTCGAGAATGCGCTTTCATTGAATAAGAATATGTGATAGTTTGGAAATTTAGCGATGCAACTGCGAAATTAAGTGCTGTATTTAACTAATCAACAAAGGATAGATTCAAGAACAACAACACAACTGCTGGAAGAATGTCAGAAGACATCATTATCGATGCATTGAAAGATCTAAATAACACATGGGAAAAAATACTTAAAGCTACAGACAGTGTATTAGATAGCGAAAAAATGAGGAAAGAGAAGAAAAAAGCAAGTACAAGAGATCAACTATATGGTCACAGTTTAGAGGCTGTTGCTCCTCTAAAAGAGCGCTTATCACAAACAGATCGATTCTTTATATTCAGGATTAACGATCGTATGTAGCAGAACTCAGGCAAAACTGGCAGTCGAACTTGATGAATCATGAAATTATTTTCTGCTGGGAATATGCTTTCGAAGATTTCCTGGGTTTACTACCTTATCACTCTATATTTATGTGCCATTTCTTCATAAAGTGGTAAAGCTGTGTACTAGTACTATGGAAGCTGATAGTGATTCAACCAAAAACTAGTGCATCTTCTGGAATTTATTGAATTTTGTTTTAAAGGAATACACTGGTGATCAAATCTATAAATTTAACCCATGTGGATGGTCTGTTGATGAAGGCGGTTAATTATATTTTTTATATTTCACAAAATAATCATACATCGCGCTCTTATAAATAATCTCCTAATGTAGGTTTTTTACTCAATATTTATATTCCATATTTACTTTATGTAGCTTTATATAGAATAGGGAGATGTGAGCGACAAGTTTCATATAGGAATGCTTAAATATTGCTATTACAGGCTTGTTAGCGTTAGGGATAAGTTTTATCGATTTTTTATACGCAATAACTTCATTATATTTACGCAAAGATGCCGGGTAGAAAAAATGCAAACCTAACATTAATAAGTCTGTAATAGCGATATTTAATCATATGTTTTTCATATATGCTTTAAAATTTTAGATCCATTTGGAATTCACTGGTTTGTTACAGCCGACAAAACAGAACATAAAACTTAAATTTTCGAATTTTTATCATTCTTTTTTGTCATACACGATGATATATATCTACCAAACTCATGAAAAAATCATTTAATATCACTTCAATAATCGTGACTCAAAGGTGCTGTTTGGGCATCAATTCGAGATGTGTTTGGGGAGGATGCTGCGGGAGATAAAATGGTTAGCTGTGAGAAGCACTATGAATTCTCGATTGACAGATTTAGAAAATTGCTATTGTCATGTAAGTATTTGCAAGTAACGCTTGATGACAGCCATAACTTTAATTGAATATGAAATTACATACTACGTAAGTTACCAATACCTACAGGTCTATTGATCTATTTTTTGAAGGAGTCAATTTTTAAGGCGATGGAGCAGACCAATTTAAAATTCATTGTAGATAATTTGCAACACAGAAGAGTAAGGTAATATATAACATAGTTAGCTCTAGTTTTAGGTTAACAAATAATTAAGTGATAATATACCTCCAGAATTTTACGAACTTTTTGCTCACACAAGAGCTTACGAAATCCCCACAAATTAGACTCAAATATATTACGGGGATTTTTTATAGAAATAAAAACCTATGGTAAAACGAAAAAATTCACGGAAAGGTTAAAAGATTGATAGTAATGTATCAATTCGTGCTGCTACCATCCCTCCCTGGGATGCTCGGGAGCCAAGAAAAATTAAACGTGCAAATCCCTGGGGTGGGGGAGAGTTTTTGGTGCGCAAAGGCCCGGGAGCGGAGTAACGTATTCAAGAAAAGTTTAACGATTTTTTATCATAATTCAACAGAAAGTTGTGAAAGGGGAAAATAATGATTAAAAATTCCCTGGTGGCTGGCAAAGATATTATGCAAAACACCAGGGGGATGTGGTAACTGTACGAATTGATAACAACAATATAAAATCGTAAATTTCTTTTTGGTTGCAGATTTAATGTTTGTCATGATATTATGTAAAAGCAAATTACGCAAAAATATCGTGACTATTAGTAATATTTATTATGGCTATAGATTGCGTTTATCGACTTGTATACGACTGACCACGTTTTGGGCTACATTTTTGAATTTCTTCCCATAAGATACAGAAACACGGTATGTGTGCATTTTTTGGATAGATAGTTAATAAACGAAAAGATAACAATTATTGCAGAACTTGCTCCAGTAAAAAAAGAAAGTTGACAGATCAAATTTATAAAACAGGTCGCCACGTAGATGAAATATTATAAAAAGCAAGCCAGGACCATTTAAAATGCTAAAACACCACGTAAAGCATTAAATCTATTCCTCACTCCAGTTATAATTTTGACATATACAAACAGCCGTATCGCTGTTACAGTTAAGCAACTACCAGATGAAATAAAAGACTGCAATATATATGCACATTTGAGAGTAGTTAATTTACAAGGGTTCTACGCTTTCATCGGCCTATGATACTATCGAGGACTATAAAGTCTGAACAATTACGCAATTGTTTTCAAACGAACAAGGAAAAGTATTATTTGGTACAACTGTGTCAATTGATCGATATTCATTTATTCTTCGACATTTGTGCTTCGATGATGCAATAAACACACGTGTTCGTCTTCAACGCTGACGAAAGGATCGTTATGCAGCTATTCGAGATCTTTTCGAACAGTGCAATGGAAACTTTGCTAGTTCATTGCTTCCATCGAATTATCTAACTATTGATAAAACACTTTACCCAATGAGAACACAATCCTGATAAACCGGTAAAATATTGAATGCAATTCAAATCAATCAAACCCGCCTGCTATCCACATACTTAGGGGCCATAAAAAATACGTACAAAAGCGTAATAATGCGTATCAGAGGAAGGGGGTTCAAAATCTTTGAATTTAGGGCGTGCGTACTTTTTGAATTGCTCCTTACCAAACGCACATATATTTATATTTGTAAAGTCATTGGTATATCGCTATATAACTATAAGGTTATACCATTTAATACATTTGGTTGGTTTGAGTTCAACGTGCAAACTAAAATTTCCCTATTCGTACCTCGACCACAGCATCAACAAGTTCGTAAACTTGATGGTCAGAGTACTGCTAGAAAAAGATTTAGGGAATTTCTAAGTGAAATTAAAAGAAGTGATACCAAGAAAAATAAGACTAAATGTCAAAAATGTGGTGAAAGCTTATGTAAAAAAACATATTTTTTTAGTTTGTGCGAATTATAAATAATATATTTGTATTTATCTTTTTTGCATCATTGATTATTTATATCTCTAATTTTTAATATTTAAAAAAAGTTTTAATAGGACTTATTGAAATAATTTACAAAAATAAATTTAAAAAAAATAGTTTTTTTTTACTTCTCGAAATTTAAACTCAATTCCCTTCAAAACCCATCAAGATCATTTACGTCATAAAAAAAATTTAAGAAAAAAAATCATCCATAGTTGTCAATTAAGCTATAATTTAATAAGAACACCAAAATAACAGTTTTTTGTGCAAAAGATTCAGTAAATTGATGAGTTCATAAAAAATTGCGCTATTTTTACTAATTTTTTTTTATTAATATCTTGGAAAATGAAAAAAAAAAGCTATACACACGCAAAATTTCAGGAAATTAAAGGGACTCAAAAGTTCTCTGGGGTAGGCGGAGTTTTTTAGGATCTTTTTTTATAAATTTTGTTTATGTTTTCGTTAAGAAGTTTTTTATGTTGAGCAGGTGACAGTTCATAAATTTTACTGGTTTTGTTAGCACATACTAGAATATTTTTGTTAGATTTTATGTCCGGAAAGTCAATTTTTAATTTGTTTTGAATTTTTTTTTTTTTGTTCTTTTAATTTCTATTGACTTTATTAAATAATTTTTTCCCAAATTTTTCCAATTCAGTACACTGAGGATTTTTACGGATGTAGGGGTGTAAGTCGGTACACTTAGGTGGTTTATGGGTGTAGGGTGTAACTTGGTATACTGAGAATGTGTATTTTTTTTTTTTTGAATCCAAAACCACTTTTTATTTTAGTTTCAGGGTTTTGGCTATCTGAATCTTCACTATTTAAGAAAATTGCTTTCCATCTAATTCTTTTTATAAAATTTTCAATTTTTTCGTTTAATAAAAATTTTATGACTGATATTATCTGGTACAAGAATACTTTTCGAAGAATTCTTAACAACAGTTTTTAGCTTATTACAATCTAATCTGAAAATTTTTGTATAAAACGGGTTAACATGGGTTTAACATGGTATTTCACGGTAAAAAGATTCGTAATTTTACTTATAGACATTCCTCCAGTACATTGATGTTTGTTTTTTACTTTTCCATATTTAACGCACTTTAATTCAAGTGAAATCAGTTTACTCATTTTATTTTTACTCTATCATAAATACGTACATCAGAATTTTTAAGATAGAAACCAGAAATAAGATTTCGAAAAGCCTTAAAGTATACTATTAAATCTATTCAGCTCTATTACGATTTATTTGATATGCATTTTCCACCAGAGGTTTTTTTCAATTAAGATTTCTCAGGAAAAATTTCTATTCAATTTAATTTTCGAACAAATAATATTTCTGTCTAGGTTTGCAGGTAACTTGAGGTCAAATGAGATTTGCGTTTAGCCGACCTGTTACAGACTTAATGTAACTTTAACATCGTCATTTTTTAATTAATAAAAAAAAAATAAATAAATTGTATCATTACCAAAATAATGTTCGATACAATAATTATCAGAGACAGAAAAACTATTAATGTATATCATTAACAGAAGAGGTCCTTAAACTAAATTTTGCGATACAATAATAGTATCTGTTTTAGGTAAATGTGTGAAATCATTTATTGTACACAGTCTGGGCGCGGTTAATTTAAGTAAGAGAAAAAAAATAATCATTTGCATTACTGCGTATAACATACTGTGCAAGTTTTGACATAGGTTTGCTTTGAACTACGCTGTCGAAAGCTTTCTGGAAATAAAAAAAAAAACTACATGTATAGTGGTTAGAATCAGGAGCTATGCAAGTTTTTTTCAGTATAACTTAAAAGAGGACAGGAGTTTAATGACTTGGTCATAAACTTAATCGAAAATTAGATAAATATTGAAAAATTTCTAAGAATTCTATAAGCTTGAGCTTTTCTGACAGTTTGCTTATATTTGAAAGTTGATATAAAGGTCTCTCATTACCATATATAACCATAGAGCATTTTTAAAATAATAGTACAACAAAAGAATTAGTTAGACGAGTACAAATTACGCCATTTCAGTTTTCACTTAGTTTTTTTTTTTTTTATGCCTTTGTTTATAAGTTTAAGAGTTGGTAGCAAATTACGCTGCGATGGCGCTGAGGGAAAATAATATAAAACTTTGGGAGATTTGCTGAATGATATAACACAAATATCCTTTTAAAGATCTGACTGGATATCCTCAGCCCACATTTTTTTTTTTTTAATCTAAATTAATCATTTATCAGCTTAGCTCTAAAAAAATTCTCCTTTCTTTAGCCATGCACTTGGGAATGCAATGCATTTAGACTCCAAACTTACTTTTGATGTATATTTGATTGAAAAAACCTCCAAAGCTATAAATTTATCAAATGATGATTTTACATTTTGCCCAGAAAGACTCTAATACAAACATAAAAAGTACTTGAATCATATTTAGACTAAGGTAATATCGTCTATTACAGGCTAAATGATGTTTAAAAATTAAGTTAAAAGTTTTCAAGACAGATCATTTTTTGCTTTTATAGCCATCAACGAAAGTTCTAGTGAAAAAATTTATCGGGAAGCAAACTAGTCAATATTTTGTTTTATGGTGATTAAGTAAAATATAACGTAGAAAATATAACTATTTTAAAATCGGTATCACACCAAAAGAGTTCGGCAAGATTTGGTGGACTATTACTCTAGATATGTAGTACATAATCTCTTTTTTTATTTTTGTTAATGCTATGTGCGGTGCAGCAACACATTGGTTTATGTATACATTGCTGCATGGCCTACTCTATACACGGCTTTATATGACACATTTATATGACACATTTATATGACACATTTATATAAAAAATTTAAGAGCCCAAAAATACGAGCTCTAAAGTTATTAAAGTTATAAAAAAACTATTTTCTACCTTTTAATTTCATAAAAATAAAGGTGCTTTGTTATGTCACACTTTTGAAATTTTCAGAAATGTTGTTGTTTTTTGCTTATGTCATCATGACTAGAGAAACGCGATAGCCCAAAAGGCTATGTTTTTCTGAACGGAAATTTACTGATCTTTCCAAAAATGTAATTGGTTAGGTTCTAAAACGAAAGCGCTTTCCTGTTTGTCTTTAGAAGCACACCATAGAATAAAAATGACAATTGTAGTACTTCGGATCCTGCGTAAACAACAATTTTCGTTCTTTGGGTTAAAGGGTTAAAGGTTAGACTTCTCTTATGCTGACCAGAAATCTAGCATCATTCACCTGTCTGTGTTGTAAAAATCTTCGTACGGTAGGGTCACTCTGTAATCGACTTGTCAATACAAAATCATAACCGTCATTAATAATTTCATCATTTAAAATTACCTGGGAGTGTAGAGTTGAAATTAAAATTGATGATGTTTGTGCTGTTAATTTTAAGGTGATTGACTTGACAATTCGATCCAATTCGCTAATGCCAAATAAAATTCCGTTTCTTTGTCTCCAGAAACGATAGCATTTTCTAAAAAGTTCGGACTAACTTTTCGCTAGGAATTTGCATTAGTCCACCATTTTTGGGAAAATTTCTAAAAACTTGAAACATCCTTCGTTTCAGGTAAATAACATTTTGTTGCAGATATAGTGGTTTCATTAAATAACGCAAGAGCTAATAACATATTTTGTTTATTATTTTCTGGATGCAGCGCCATATATGTCAACTTTGTGGCTTTCCGTTAATTACTTTGTAATTCTCTGTCCATGTCGTAGATTTTTTTTCAAAGGAAAACGGCATGTTGCTATTTTTTCTTTGCAGCTATAGTAACCTGTCTTACATTCTGGAACAAAACACTTGTTTGCCATTTTTCGAGTATACCTAAACGAAAAAAAAATAAAATGCAGTAAAAGTAAGAATGTAAGAAATAAGAAGCCGAGTCTCACAGATTTCGGTAAAAACGAAGGAGCTAAAATACAATTAAAATTAAGCTTAATGTTAATTTGCTTAATATTATAATTAATCTGAATAAGGACATTTGAGCCTTTGAAAGCAAGAAAGATTAAAGTACTCAAGTCTCAAGTCAAACTTAAAAAAAAACGCATAGGCAATAAGTCTACTCTTCTCTCTAGAATTCGCACAAAATAATATGAAGTAGAATAGCAACAACTAGATAGAGAGAAGGTACAGTTCCAAAAGTACTATAACCGTGGACAAAAAGTATAAGAGAAAGAAAGTTATTTAAGAACATTGCTGTAAGAATAGTTATCAAAACCACGAGTTTAATTACCTAGTGAAATATCTTGCAGCAAGAAATTAATAAAACTAAATTAATATATAATACTGTAGCGGTTATAGCTAAAGTGAGACATTGATGTAAAAAAAATTAGTAGAAATATTTCATCAATATCCTTGAACTTTCATATCGCAACTCTTAGGTTAAATAGAAAATTCCACTTGGTGTTTTATTCATGCTACTATGTAGCCATAGTATACCTACCCTGTCAGCTTGAGCTGCAGGATCAATTTTAAAAAGATATATATAATTTGACTTGTGATTAGATTTTCCATTGATTTCTTTATATACAATAGTTAATCACACCTGTATATTTGTAAAAAAAAAAAAAAAATAGATAAAACGAATAAAACAAACTGAGAGTTTTGAATAAATATATTTGTGTGTCCCGTTAGTCACAAAATAGCAGATTAAAGTAGTTCCTGGTGAAAGCAGTGAAAGATTTAAAGGGAAATTTCCTTGGAATTCAAGTTTTTTCGCAGAGGACAACTGTGCAAGAAAAAATCTGAAAACTTCGGTGGAGGTCTTGTAGGAAGGGAGCACTTTCTGTCCCGTTAATCACGTGTCTACGGGGACAATGCACTTACTAAAGATCAAGTAGTTACGGTGGTTTTTCCTTGTAGAAATCTTTGCTTGGAACACAAACTGAACCTATTGTTTAGTCATAAGCCTTTATAAAACAATAAACCAGAACTACAAACCAGGATAGGTTGCTTCAAAGAGGACTGTGCCTCCTCTATCTTCGCCCAGAACTTTTGTACGTTAAGAAATTAAACATGATAATCACCTCGTTGGATTTTTTTTCCAAGACTCTAATTTATTGCAACAGAATGGTGGTTGTGGTGTATGCATTAATAGAAGAGCCTTTGAGTCTTAACTCCCTCACTTGTACAGTAATTGTGTTTCAGGTCTTATGCCGTAATAAAACAACCTGCTTTGACATGACAGTATAATAAATGATGCAATGCAATAGACCATTTCCGAGTTCACGACGCCATCTTGAAAGTGGAGCAAACATTGCGACATTTTATCACGTGAATATTTTTAAACGTTACTTAAAATATTTTAGTTTTATATTATTATAATTTTTTATAATG
>JAUZNK010024511.1:2672-19996 GCA_035046665.1 Euphysa ruthae | reverse complement strand
TATGATTTTAGATTTTCTGTGAAATTTCAAATTATAATTCACTGATTTTAATAAAGCTGTTTATTCTCATTCATTTCGTCATTTTCAGTATCTTTTCCCCTCCTCAGAATCTTCTTCAGGATTTAATATTTTTCCTGTACGAAATTTTTTGAATATTTATTGATTAAATTTTTTTTTTTTTTTTTAATATACATTCATTTTTAGTGATTTTGTTTTTTAAATGAAATGTAAATTTTTGAGGAAAATCAAAATCTTTCAATTACAAAATCCAAGTAGTTTTTGAGTTTATGATTGCCAATTACTTCCATATATACATAAAAGTTAATATTACCCTGTGAATTCAAAACCCCAAATTGATATAGGTGGTCATTCTTCAGAGGTGTCCTAGTGGATGGTATGACACACATTGTGTAGCTGAACGCCATATTTCATCAATTTTTTCTTTTAGGAATCGGTAGTGGTTATAGCCAGGAAGAATTGAGTATGATTGCTAGCAACGGACAATTAGCTCTCTCTGGTACTGTTGCTGATGTTGCTACGTTTGTAGCAAGGATCCAGTTTTCAACAACAATGAGTATGTTCTAGTTGTTATCACATTGAATAAAAAACCTGCGCAATCATCTGGTTAGATTAAAATGTTAAAACACAGCTCTCCTTTCTCATAAATTCAAAGGTTTTGACTATGTATCATTGTTATAAGATTTATTCTAATAAAACCTTTTTTTACTGTCTTTGTCGATACTTTGATGAAAGTCACACGCAAGAATGTGCGAAAAGTATATTCATCAAAATAAAAGAAATCTAAGTACTAAGTACTTATTGAGACAAGTCCCTTGCCCGTAAAATCAAAAAAAACTTAGTTTAGTTATGAATTATAGCGTTAAATGGATTTAATTCTTGTGTCCTTAACTTCCTTTCCACACGCAGCTCAACCCATGGTAATAACGTTAAACTCTGTTAATCTATGTATTACTAGGAATCAACCCTACATCCTTTTTTATGCAGGAGTCTACCAAGAATATAGACCCTTTTTTCTCATTACTCTTTAGGTCATTATTTTAACTGTAAAATATATTTAATATTTAATACAGATATTTATTCTTAATAATATCATATTTATGCATATTTATGTTCTTTATTTTTAATTTTTCGAGAAAATTTAAAGCTGAATCTACATTGCAAAAAAATGCAGTTTTTTTATTTAGTTTTTTTTTTTTTTTTAATTGCTTTAATGAGACTTTTTCATAGAAATTGAGATTTAAATGTCTGTACTTATTTTCTATTTCCTGTAATGTTTTACACAGTTCTGTATACTCAAATCCATCCATTAATTGGTACTTGCATGGCTTAGGCATTTTTCACAAAACTCAACAACGAATTTATTTGAAGTTTTCCAGTCATAGAATTCTTTTTTGGAAAAATCACATCTAATTTTATTTATTTAGTCATCAATGGTTTGCCTGACTCGCCGACGATTACTTTATCATCGATGGCAGGTGATTCTGGTAGTAAACTTGCTATAAGCTGTATGAACACCATACAGACAGGAAGCGTGCCTGCTGAAACAGCTGGTGCGGCAGGTACCTCAGACACTGGATCTGAATCAGGTGATATTAAATCTGGTGACACTGGTGGAGGATCTGCTGGTGCTGCAGAACAAGGTGGGGCTTCCGGCTCTGCAGGAGAAAGTAAACCTGGAGAGATGTCTGCTGAGGCTGGTAAAGATGGTGGTGGTGGGGCGACAGGGGCTGGAGGAAGTGATGCTTTAGCTGGTGGAGTAGTGTCTGGTGTTACTGAGGCATCTAAAGGAGAGAGTACTGTAGATGGAGGGAAGGGTGGTGGTGCCGATGGTTCAGCAGGCGTAGGTATAGCTGCTGATGCTTCCGCTGGTGGAGGTGTTGCTGGTGGTGGGAAAGCAGGAAGTGAAGCAGAAGTAAGTGGTGAAGCTATGGGTGGGATGACTACTTCAGGTTCTGGAAGTGGAAAAGGTGGAGCTGGAGGTTCTATTAGCAGCAGTAGTGGTCATGCAGGAGGAATGAATAGTGGTAAGGGAGGGGGGAACGGTGATGGAAAAGGAGGAGCAATGGGAGGAGGAGGTAATGGTGACATTGGAGGAGGTAAAGGATCTGGTGATGCAATGGGAGGTGCTCAAGGTGGGTCAATAGGAGGAGGGGCTACAGGAAGTGGTGCTATGGGAGGTGGAAAAGGTGGTGATACGGGAGGTGGAAAAGGTGGTGCTAATGGAGATGGAAAAGGTGGAACCATCGGAGGAGTAGCAGGTGGGGCAGGAGGTAGTGGCGGAGAAGGAGCTGGTGGTGCCATGGAAGCTGGTGGTGGTGCCATGGGAGGTGGAATAGGTAATGGTGATGCTATAGGGGGAGGAGCTATCTCAGGTGGTAAGGGAGGAACTGGTGGTGGAGAATCAGGAGGAACTGGTGGCAGAGAAGCAGGAGAAGCTGGTGGCGAAATGGGAGGAGGTAAAGGAGGAGCTATGGGTGGAGGATCTATTGGTGCAGAAGGAGGTGGTAATGGAAAAGCAAGTGGTGAAATGGGAGGGGGAAAAGGTGATGGTATGGGAGGAAATAAAGGTGGAGCAAAGGGAGGTAGTAATGGTAATGCAATCGGAGGTGAAGCAGGTGGTTTAATGGGAGGTGAAGCAGGTAGCGCAGCAGGAGGTGCCAATGGTGATGGTAAAGGAGGTGCCGGTGGGGCTAGTGGAGGTAATACAGGAGGAGCTGGAGGTAATGATGGAGATGGAGCTGGAGGCAGTGAAGGAGGAGCAGCTGGCACCAATGGAGGTGGCGGTGGAGCTATGGGAGGTGTTAGTGGAGCAAGTGGCACAGGAGCAAATAACAAAGAAAATGGTGTTGGAGGAACTGGTGGTTCCATGGGAGATGTTGGTGGAACTAGTGGAGAAGCAGGAGCAAGTAAAGGAGGTGCCATGGAAGGTACTAATGGCAGTAGTAAAGAAGGGGCGAATGGTGGCGCAGCTGTTGATGCCATTGGAGGAAGTAAAGGGGGAGCAATGGGTAGTGGAGCCAGTGGTGCAAAAGGAAATGGAACCGGTGATACCAATGGAGGAGCTAAAGGAACAGCTATGGACTGATGTGGTTCTGGAGGTAACGCAGAGTCTTGTGGTAATGGAAGTGCTGGAGATGTAGGAGTAGCAGGCGGTGGTGAAACAGGTATGGCGGGTGGTGGTGAAGGGACAGGTCAAAATGTAGGAGGAGGGGCTGTTAGTGGTTTAGGAGAAGGAGGAGGGGCCGGTGTTGGTAATGGAGAAGGCGGAGGTAATGGTGGAGGTAATGGAGGAGAAAATGATGGTAATAATGGAGGAATAGGTGGTGATGGTAATGGAGGAGGAGCTGGTGGTGATAATGGCGGAGGAGCTGGCGCTGGTAATGGCGAAGGAGCTGGACAAGGTAATGGAGGAGGAGCTGACAGTGGTAATGGAGGAGGAGCTGGTGGTGATAATGGAGGTGGAGCTGGTGGTGGTAATGGTAATGGAGGAGAAACGGTTGATGAAGGAGGCAGTAACGGGATTACAGTTTCCAACGATGCAAATAATGGTAAGGACAACAGTGGAGGTGGCAATGATGGAGGGGGTGGTAACAAAGGTGGAGGAGATGCTAACAATGGTGGTGGTGGTGGTGGTAATGTAGGTGGAGATGATGACAACGGAGGTGAAGGAGGAGATGGGTGTAATAAAGGCTTTAATTGCGTTTGCACCCCAAAATGTAAAGTGTGTTGTAATAAAAAATTTGCATGTAATCCGAAGGCTCGAAACTGTATTCAGCGCAATGAAGCTGTCATAAAATCATTTACTGGAGCCCCTATTCATGACGACGCAGTTGGAAACTCTGCTGCTAATGACGAAAAAGAAATAAATAGTAAAGTCATTTTTTTTATTGTTAAAGTTCTGGTGAATTAAATTTCTCCTGTTCCTTTACCATTAATTAATTAATTAATTAACTAACTAATTAATTAATGACTTTGTGTATGCTAAATGTTTTGAATGCCCAAAATGATTACTTTTATATGTATTATATCTCACTAGGCATGGCATAAAATATTTTTGCAACAGCTTGTTAGCCCTTCTGTAAACGTAAATTTTACCTATAGGATTAAATATTGGTTTGTTCAGTGTGCAGAAACCTCAGTATTCCTATGAGATTGTCAAAACAATTTAGACAACACATTGGAAATTATAAAAAATGACTTAGTGTTAAAGATGGTGGCATCAGCAGTATAAGTTAAGACATTCAATTTTTATGTTATTTCCAAACATATTAATTCACTTGGAAATTTTGCACGTTGCACTATTTAATTTTTCCTGTGGGCATCCAACATTTTGGCGGCGTATATCAATTTTTTATTACATTGTTTAAGGATTATACCTCTTTGTGTAAGTTTTTGCAGAATATGAATTTATAACCTATGCTGGGGTCTTGATCAAGCACAAAATTTAACGGCGTATAAATATTTTGAATGGATTTTACTTTTCTTTAGCTATACAGCAGTTACTTGAAGATTTTTATGGAGAGGATAGTGTCAAAAGAAAACGATCATTCCACCCGAGTAAGTTTGATTGATTATAATAAATCTTTAATTAACCCAATGGAAACAAAATTTTAGAAAATCTTTCATATTTGAAATGTGAAATAAATGGAGTACCTAACCATATATTTCCCTATTTTAACAGGGCACTTGCATTTTATATTATGACCATGGTTTTAACCCGTGAAATTGAATTCACGCAAAATTGGTGACTATTTTTTGTTAGAAAAATAGACTCCCTATTCTCTTAAAGTAATGTCTGTTGACTGAGAGAGGCTACTGTGTTTTTCACGTTTTTTATTTAGTCTTGGTTTTTCAAACAGATTTTAATATTTTTAAAACCTTTTTCTGTCGAAAAATGGCTCAATCTCTTAAATTTTTAACAAGGATAAAGTAACATATTTTCGTTTTTCTTAAAATTGAAACGGATGGCATAATTGGAGCTTTTAAAAAATAATAGAAGCTAATTTAATTGAAGCCTTTGATTAACAAAGACTTTCGGAAAAAGCTTTTGTACTTTTACTGTTGGTGCAAACTCATGGATTAATAATATTAATATTTTTATAAATAAAATATTAATTATTTATCAAATATTGAGCTAATTTTTTAGGTTGTTAATAATACCTTCAAAATGTCTACTTTTTAAAAGTTACGTTGATAAACTAAGATTTCCTGGGAGAGCTAATCGCAAAATAACTTGTTAGCTGTTATAATCTAAAATTTATATGGCTAAGAACTCGTAATCGATTTAAAAAAAAAATTTTTTTGTAGGTATTTACCAGCTGCATACTTAAAAATGTTTTTTAAATCGTACCTATTTATTGAATTTCCAAGTGTTTGCTCTCTGATTGTGACTAGTAGGACATGCTAGTGAATGTAGATTTTAAATCTATAGCTCCAGATAATCTAAAATAAGCCGAGTTAAAATGCGTAAAAAATAGTAAAACAAGCTTAAAAGCTTTGTATGTATGTATGTATGTGTGTGTGCGTGCGTGCGTGTGTGAAGAATAATACAAATGGTATAAAATTTGATAAAAAAGGGTTGTTGGAAAATATGATTTTGCTGCGACTGATTTTGAAAAAAGAGTTAAATCAGGAATTTGCGTTAACTAAAGAATGTTTGATTGTAGTAAGCGATAGTTCGCCTAATCCATGTCACATTTTATGCCATAAAAGCCCTAGTGTCTATATTATAAGTATAATGTGTTCGGATTTGTGGCCGAAATTGTGGTCGGATATGCGTTTGGTGGTGGAATTTAGAGAGTTGAATGTTTTAGATCTCAATATGACTTTTATGAAATTTTCTAGAATACAAAATGCATTTCATAAGATTAATGTGCATTTATTATCTGTTTCGATACAAATTCCCAGGGTATGGTAACATTTTAGACCGTTTAAATAAGTATGGTTATCAACAAATATTTCTGATATTTATAGATGATAAGTTAGAAATCTTTCTTTTTTTCTGTTGACTGCCACTGTCGTCACCAGTATCCCCATAACAAAATGTTCTAACAATAAATTCATTTTTAAAATCCCGAAAATAAAAAAGCATCTGTTTGGAAATGCAATCTAAAACCAAAAACACTAGCTTAGTCTAACAAAATATTTTTATGTTGAATAACATCCCCTTCAATAATTTATAATTTCACATTTTTCAAGTATTTTTGCGGAGTGAGCTATTTAAATATGGTTTCATCTGATCATACATTGTTTGTTGTAGGTGTAGCTATAGATAGAAATGACTCAGTACCACTATTATTATTTTTTCTTTTTAGGAAATAATGGTAATACGATACCTGAGAAGTAAAGTTAGCTGAATTACATTGATGATGTTACTGTGATAATTATTCTGTTGTTAGAATACCTATTGTTTAAGACTCTTACCCGAGTTGTTTTGAGCTCAAATATTGTGTTTCTGTATATAAACGGTTAGAATACTTTATGCATGGTTTAAATATTGTGTACGAACTGGTTCTTGACTAAAGCTGTTCCGATCCCTGCCGCTCTAAACTAGAAAATGGGTCAACTTTGTAAATATATGACCATACATACATATGGTGTAAAACAGTTACTAACTTCTTTTTTTTTTTTCTTTATTTTTTTTGTAGTTATGTCAAAAAATAATTTTACTTTAAAAATATGTTACTTATTTTACTAAAATAATTTTATTAGAGTACATTATATGCCCGCTTCGAGCCGAGGTTTATGTTAAAATTTTTCACTTAGAAAAATGAAAAAGGTGTTTGATAATGACTTACTAGAACATTAGACTGGAAAACATGGCCAGATACTAGTAATCTTTCATTGTTTAGGAATTTATTCCAGCTGAATAACATGGGAAGCCAAGCTGTAAAAATTATTGTTCAAATAGTTCCGTTTGAGTTATTCTTCTAATCGATCCTAATAATAAAACTGAATCTGAGCAGATAACAACTTCTTTGATTGATCGTCTCAAAATGTTGTAATAAAAACGGAAATAGCTAGTATGTCTCAGAATAGATAAACAGCACAGGAGGCAGCAGAGAAGGTTAAAGCGAAATTCAATTACTTCTGGTCCTAATAATCGAATGAAGTTTAATTCAATGAATTTCACGCTATTATCACTCGAATCGATAATTTTTTTCGCTGATTAACGATAAATCTAAGAGTGGACTTTGACATGTGGTGAAAACCATGATAAATTTATCACATGGCAATGCATCAGTTGAGAATAGTTTTTCTATAAATGAAGATCTGATTACGGTTGTCATAAATAACGAACCAATCATTCAACAAAAATTATGATTATAATTCAAATTGTGAATTAAATATTTAAAAAGTCCCCTTAACTAAAATAATAATAAAAAGAAGGGCCAAATGTTGGGAATAGGTTTCTTTCTGTTGAATATCGTTTTCTACTCAGAGAATCAGTTGCTTGTTTGGAAATAATTATGTTCCGGAATAAGAAAGATTTATAATTAACAGAATAACAAGAACAGATTTTAAGGGGTAAAGTCTGATTTTATTCCTGGTTTTAGTCATAAAAGATTTATTACCACTGTATTACATTAATTTCAAATAGATTTAGGATGGTAATATTTGTATAGCAATGTTTTTATTGGTTTAAATTTCCGGTTATAATTTTTTTATAACAATTAGATTTTATTACTTTTTGGTTTTAAATACACCTCTTTTGCACCTTGGAGGATTTTTATTTGTATTGTTTATAATTAATGCTCTTTTTAATTTTCTATTAATTTCTTTTGTTCCCATTTTTATTCCCTTAATGTGTAGCTTTTTTTTGCATCAATGTACAGATGACAGGTGATTTAAAACAAAATATCTTACTTTAAGGTATAATTACTGTTTGCAGGTAATTTTGATGACTAAGTCCTTTGATATTTGAACATAATATAGTTAGTGCTTGCAGGAAATAATTAAAAACGAAATATGCTGATTTGAGTATAATATAGTCACATTTATCACATTTTGCACGTAATTTTGATAACCTTTTTCGCTTTTTGTATATAAGGTAGAAAAAGTGCAGTTAATTTTTCTTCATGGCTTAATTTTTTTATTATAAAATATTAAGTAATATATTAATACTTTAATAATTTAAAATCTAGACGCTTTTTATACTTCAGTTTTGTGTACAGACCTTACGTATGCAACCATTGCATGGGGATCAACTTAACCATCAAAACATGAAAAATTAGCCAATCCGCAAAAAGCATTTGCAAAATATTCGCACTCAAAAATCGTAGAGACAGTGCAGTGTCTATTATGGCCGACCTTGAAATATTAATTATTTTAAAATTTAATATTTATCAAATTTTAACATTTATGTACAAATTTACACAACAGAAACTCCCGTCAAATTTCTTTCCTGATAATCACCCAGTCAGGTATAACCTCAGGTATAACCTCAGGACCAACACTCAAGTTCAATATATAAAGGTTTGCGAAAATATGGCAAGTAAACCAAAGATTAAAATGGTATATGGGAATTGATGATAGAAGAAAACTTTGCAACCGAATTCAACTAATTTCAACATTTTTTTCCGTTGCCACTGATTAATACACGATAAAATTATTGCTTTTGATTAAAAATATACTTCACTTTAAAATAACGCAACGTTTTAATTTAACTTTCTTGTTCATAAAACAGTTATGTTTATTAAAAACGCTATATTAAATATTCGAACAATTAATTCCATTGCGAAGTAGTATTTTGCAATTGTATGCTCCTCTACGTAGAACAAATTTGGGCAAAAAATTGTCTGTCATGGAAAGGTCACTCGACTTGGAACTCACTACCTAATAATGTTAAGAACCAAAAAAACTACAACTCTTTTAAGCATAAAATTAAGATTTGTTTCAGAGCTTACTTCGTAGACCGAATGTCTACAGGAATTCACTACAATTTTTTATATTTAATTTTTCCCATTTTTTTATTCTTGCATGTCTTGCATCGAGGGATCACAATGGAAATATTGTTATAATAAGCAATTTTTGTGTTTATCCTTGCCTTTAATGTATTAATTTTTTGTTGGTTTTATTTTTTGTATATTAAAACGCATCTTTGTCAAAGGCAGAATGAATACTTACTTGGTTAAAAATAGATTTTCAAGAGTATTCGAATGGAATGTTTGATTCGTTTTTAACGTTAAAATAAAATTCTCAGTCGTCACTTTATTGAAATTAATTTTGGTAACTATTGTCTCGATTGATATCTACAGTTCAAATATTGTTAATAAAGAAATGGGTAGACGAGAAAATATTGTCTCGATTGAATTATTCTCTACATTCCAAATATTATTAATAAAGAATTGGTAAGGCGAGACAAAATATGAAAAAATAGGTATAAACTACCTAAAAACAATTGCAAATATGTCGAACACTCCGTAGTATATCGATACATGAAATTATGGAAACCATTTTCGAGGAATTAAAAATGCATCCAACCTAGATATATTAAAAGAACAATAAACGCTTTTTATGCAATACTTATATTTATGTAAGTAAATACGATATATATTTTTAATTATATTGTATATCTTTATGTGGTATTGGTCACACAGGTAAGAAAGTTACGTCAGTAAGTATGAGAATATTTATTCTACCACAAATAAATATACATACGCTATGAAAATTACAAGGCAAGATAATAGACAACAAAAAATAACAACAAGGATAAACATTCAGATAAAAAGCAAATTGTGTTAACGATAGGCACAAAAACCGTCTGTCACAACAATATATTCTTTGTGGTACAGTTATACATCACACACAAAAACATAGAATTGTTCAGCCGAATCTTAATAAGAAAAGATATTTATATATATTTCTATATTTATTAGGTCTACTAACTATATCCAGAGAGCAAAAAATATTTCCTTGATCTTATTCCTTTTGATGAGAGACAATTTTTCCAATGGTAGATCTGCTCAAGGCTGTATTATGTAGCCTTAGATGGCTGTTGCGTAGATGGATTCTTCTATTTTCAGAAATTTTAAAGATTTCACATATGTAATTTAGGTTGGATCTACTACTGAATGTAAATGCAAGTGTATCAATACCCTGATTAACCCTCATATCAACAGGCAACCAATTCATGGCTGGAAACTGCTCAGTACCAATATGGACACGACTATTCAAATTTTAAAAAAATCTTATACTTTTATTTTGTGCACTTTTCAAACAGATTTTAAGTGATTTAATGATGCCTAAATACCAGGCAGAACATGCATGATCAAAGTGAGGTTGAATCATAGCATTGCATAGCTTTAAGACTTGTGTTAAGAAAGATTGTTTTTTAATAAAAATCTAAGTTTTGGATAAATTTTATTTAAAACGTAACGACACATTGCCTCTCCACTCAGAGTTTGATATAATATCCATCCTACCTATTTGACTGAAGAATGTTGTTTAATGGATGTACCTCTATAAATTATATGCAAGGGATCTCCTTTTTTAGCTTTAGACTGAAAGAGGAAACATAATTTTTTCTTCTCAAAATTGCACACACAGTTTTTTGTCGACAAACCACTCACAAAGGTTGGAAAAATTTCTGTTTTGATTGCTTTTCTGCTTAGAGTATTTTCTATTTCTCTTACATCTTTATGTTGGAAAATCAAGCAAGTGTAATCTGGGTAAAGAAGTAATTCACAGTCTATTACTTTTGTCATGTCGTTCACATATAGCAAAAACAAAAGACTCCATTTTTCACAAATACTTCATCAGGAAGTTCTTTATCAACTTTCACCCTAAATTTTCTATTTGAGAGATAAGACATGAACCAGAAAACGATGTTCTTCGAAAAACCTATAGCTTTCAGTTTTTCAAAATATTGAGATCTATTGAATCAAAGGCCTTTTGGAGATCTATAAGGATGATCCGAGTGTGACATCCCTTTTCATGAAGATATTACAAACATGTGTCTGTCGAAAAACCCTTCTCATTTTCAACGAATTCTCTAGTTTTACCTTCAATAAAATCCCCCAAAAATCTTGCATGCAATTAATAATAACGATATGGGCATGTAGTATTTTGGTTCTGTCTTCCTCCCTTTTTTAAATAATGGAGCAATTTTAGCTAGTTTGCAATCATCTGGAAATGCGTTAGTACTTAAAGAAAGATTTTTTTCAAAATAGAAGCACATCCGCCCTTAAAGATGATAAACTCTGGTGACCTATTTAATTCTAAACCATTAATTATGTTTTAACTACATTCTCAGTGACCCTTAGTGATCTTCGAGAGTTCAAATTCCTTAGAAATATTCATTTGGCCATAAAAATTTAAAGTTGTTTGACTATTATCAACATTTGATGCTCTTGGAAGGAGATTTGAAAGATTGGTTAAAAGATTTCCAAAAAAATTCTTAAAAGCATTAGCTATTTGAAGATAATTAAAAATAAACGTATTACCTTGTTTTAAACAAAAATTGGATTGTGCAGATGGGTTTTTTGATTTTTTAACTCCTATATCTTTCAGAGTTTCCAAAGATTTTTAGGTTTGCCTATTCTTTCAATAGGTTTATTTGTAAAAAAAATCTCTTTTTTTTCTATTATTTGTTCCAAAAGCATCATTTTTAGCTCTGCTAAATAGCTTTTTTTCTGCATCTGTTTTTGTCCTTTTTAAATTGTTTATACGATTTGTTTCTTATAGTTATAGTTATAAATTTGGTGCAAAGTGTGGGTTAAAGACTCAAAATAATTGTTGATATCAGGTGGCCTGAACTGAACCATACCCACTGTAATTGGTACAAGGGAGAAGAGAATATCAACAAATATGTTTTCAATGTCATTCATAGGTGTAACATCATTGAAATTAAGATCGTCCTTGATGTAATAAACAACACCACCAAGTGTTCTATTTCTGTTTTCCCTCAAAAATTGGTATCCACTAAGTTCAATTTCCCTTTCATCGATGGAGCTAGCTATCCAGCTTACCTTCAGTAATTCCAATAATTGATGGTTTTGAAATAATTGAAATTCTTTTTAAATATTGAATATTATTTGGGTAATATACTGTTTACATTAACATGAATGAATTGTAACCCTTTTTGCCTAAAGGGGAGCCATAATAGCTGATTTTCTTGCATAAATTTTTCTATATCATAGGTAAAAAATACCTAAAAATACAAATACAAACAAAATTAACATAATTAACATAATTAAAGTAAAATTTAATAAATGCAAGGAAAAGAACGTTGAGAATAAAAACAGGAATGCTCAAAAAAAAAAGTCAAAAATAGTAAAATTTTTTGATTTGTATTTTTTATGTTCATGTTTTGTTTTATTATTTTTTTGAGTTTCGTAAATAAAGGTGTTTAGATGTGTTTGTAACAGACGCATCTGATTAAAGCACTTCAAAAAATTAAAGAGGTCTGGTATCAATGTCCTTAAATACAAAATAAAAAGGAGATGATAAAATCTGTTTTTTACAATAATAAACTAAGGAAAACACTATGAAAAAAAAGGTTCCAAATTTTTAACCTGTGTTTTTCTTCGATAGATAAATCATAATAAATAAGGTGACTTGATTTATGTCTTGATGAGTTTAAAGTGGCATTGTTTTGATTGAAATACTTTTTGATGAAAAAAACTTGGAGTTCAGTAGAATAAATAAAAATTTAAATTTTGCTTTAAAACGATCTGTTGAAAAAGTGAAAAATATCAAAAGGATCTCAGCCAATTCCACTTCCCACCAATGCAAGAAAACCCACCATCACCCAAAAAATATCCGCAAAAAATTCATGAAAATGTCTAGTGATGACAATGGCCCAACTCATAGTGGAGGAAATTGACAAAGAACCTATCGTAGCCACAGGAATAGGCTTCCACATGGTGTTTCCCACACCCTCCTCACAGCCACCCACAGGTACAAATAAGCTGCCCCAAAAACAACCATGATTTAACAAAACCTTTCTTAATCTATTTTGTCATAAAATTGGAAAGATTTTATTTATTTTTAACATTTCAAGTAAGTTGGAAGTATATTTAGCTGCCCTTTGGTACCCTTTCTTTCAGATGCCATTGAAAGAATGTAAAAAAAGATAACAAAAATGTTCATAAAGAATGAAATTCTTGATAAAGAGTAATGGTTCAAAAAAAATTGCGCATTGATGTTGGCAACGAGTCTAGAAAATTTCAAGAGAGGAACCCTCGAAAATATGTAATTGTTCACTATGCTTCTTGTATATCTCCTTTAAGAATGATCAGACAGAAAGATATTTTTGTTGAAATGTTTTTAATGTATTAGCAGATAAACTATTTTCATCACGAATTGCTGATGAAGCGAAACAGCATTTTGATGAGTTTTTTGATAAGGTAGCAAATGAAAACAAAGGTAAGTTCCTCAATTTTGGTTATAAAGTTGATAGATTAGACCAATTCCTTGGGTTTTATACACCGCATATAAGAAATTTGCTGTTTTTTTTGGTTAACATGTATAATTGTATTTACACTATCACATGGCTAAAGCGCAGTTGAGCGAGGATTTAGTGTCAATAAAGAACTTTCGGTTGAAAAATCGCTAATCTCCCAAGGTATTGTATATGATCACATGACACCTCTTAGCATCAGATTTCATCAGTTTGCAATTAGTAATGGCTTACAGGGAAGCTGTCAAATGGTCCATCAGCGTTATACTAGTGAACTTGAGAGTAAAAGAGAAGAATCTGCAAAAAATTAAAAACAAAGAAACTAAAACTTGATGAAATTACTGAATGTTATGATATTTTGGAGGCATGCATCATTTCTAGTGGCATAAATAAACATAGCATTGAGGCAGAGCATAAGAGCAGCATGGAGCTGTTATCGAAAGCAAATGAATTTCAGACGTCCGCAAAAGAAAAAAAAAGAAAACATTGGATATTTTATGTAGTGTGTAGACTCGATTAAAAAATGCGTGAAAGAACGTGTAAACATTTCTGTACTGTTTAATTAACATTATTTCGCACTATTATTTATGTCATGAAACTTCTATTTAGTTCAGGGCATTCATTTTTCATTGGCTCGTTGAATGCTTTATGTTTTTAAGGTTCATTAATTGCTTTAGTGATATTCATTCTGTCAGTTCGACATCGTGTGTTTTTTTTTTTTTTTTTTTTTTATAGTTTTCTTTATGGTCCAGGTGCAACAGGGAAAAATTTGAGGGGTGGGGGAGAGGGGGGTTAAATCTGTAATTTTAATACTATAGGTGTGAACGGGTAAAAACTAAACAGTTTTGTAGAAAATTTTTGAACCATGCCTCCTCTTGCTCCGGTGACCCTAAAGAACTTTTCTTCAATGATGTTTCGTTTCTTCAGTGTTTTTTGTTTTAAGTAAAAAGATTTCATTTCAATTTTCATTTTTAAAATTTTACCTGGAATTTTCTTAAATATCACCTAGAAAACACCTTGAATTTGACTTCTAAATTTGACTTCCAAGCGCCAAAAATCTGGAGACTATGAAACTTATCACTTTCTAAAAACTTTTATCTGTAAAGCTGTAGTATTAAGCTTGTGTCCAATCCATAAAAATAAACTAGCAACCAATCTATTTTAATACTAGTGAACAGCAATTTTTCAAAGTTACTTATTTTATTATTAGTAGTTTTTTTTAAAATTGAAAACATCTTTATACAACCTATATTATATATAAAACTTTAAATTATATATATATTTCAGAAAAAGATATATTTTGAGCAATTTCGCAAATAATATCAGACCTAGTTACCAGACATACAAACAAAACAGCAAATAGTTATTTCAAATGTCTGCATCTTCAGAAAGCAAGATTTTATTTCTTACTTACTGTTTATACTAAGAAGCCATAATTAAAACTGCTTTAGGGTCAGATCTTTGAATGCTACCCTTCTATTTCTTGCCTTAAAAGTGCCCTTTTATAGAAGATACTTCAGTTTCCAAACCTATTTAAATATTTCTCCATGAAAGAGCCCTTTCTACCTTAAGTTTCTAAATTATGACCTGACTAATGTAAAACATACATCAAGAAACAAACAGACAGAATGATATTAAAACAAGCTTTTCAGATATATATCTGTATAAATCAATAAGACATTTAAACTAACTAAACTTTAACATCTTTAGAAGTGTTTCCTTTTCAAGACGTGGACTATGTAGCTGGCAGGAGATTCTGAATAATACATTACTTAAAATATAGCTATGCTTTCATCTTATTTGAATCCATGTTAACCTGACCATCAAAATATTTTTCAATGATTACCTAAAGGTATAGGAAACAACTCCATAAAAAATTATATAACTATATATGACTAACTATTGACAAACGAAATAACCAGGTATGGATGTACCATGTCAAAAAAATAGTACATGTCATGAGCTTGTTCATTTTTTCGAATAATTTAACTAGGAATACATACCAAAGGCGTAATAAAATATATACCAAAGGCGTAATAAAATTAAAAGTAAGGTTTTTTTCCGAATTTGTTAAATTTTTAATGACGTCACAAATTTTTTGATTCATTAAAAACCATTAGCACAGTCAATTAAGGGTTTGGCCTGGAAAAAATTAGCAACAAGCTGAAATTTAGTCAGATCACTCAGAATAGTATAGAGAAACACCGATAAAAGCCCCCATGTTTCACACGTGGGAATACCCCTAAATTACCCCCAAATCTACAATGGCCGTCATACCCAATAGGCAAAAATTCGATATCGTCAAATGAAGTTGTTTTTGGGCTCGTTTGAAAGATAATTTAACGCTGATTCGTTTTCGTATATAAACCAGGGCCTGAAAATGAAGTCATTGCAGTGTATACTCTTTTTCTATAGCACTGTTAATAAGAAAACATTCGAATAAAAATTGAAGTGATAGTGAAGCATTGTGTATCGAAACGCTTAATTGTTATCAATGTTGTATTGTTAAATTAAGAAGAAGTACGTATCTTTCATGATTTGAATTTGAGAAACTTTAATCTTTGATGAAATGAAGATCACACAACTAAATAATCATAAAAAGTAATAAATAGCATGGTAGGTTTTGGTGATAATCTGAGAGTATTTACTATCGAGAGACATTGTGACAAAAAAAAACCCTTGTAACTTACATTTTGTCATTGTAATATGTATGACGTTCCCATAAATCGCCGAATGTGCAATGCAATGCAATGCATGATGGTACTTGTATTCATCAAAATCAAAACAAGTAGCATAAACTGAAACTAACTGATGTTGACAATCCTATAGCATTGCAAGCATTATCTGAAAACAGCCTTTTTCTTCAAATCTTTACTCCTCCTGACACATCATATCCGTCATTAAATATAATTTTGTTTCCAGAATTTGATACAAAGGAACATGATACGTATTTTTCTTTGAGAAACATGGCGATTAAACCAATGCGATTTGTATCGTGGTGGTTTTTATACACCTAGTGATTATATTTGTCAATGAAAAATACACAGTTAAATCATTTTTTACGAAGTTGCAGCTCAAACACGTAGGAAATCGTCAGCGAAATTTTCGATAGTGTTTCTGATTTATATGGATTGAATATAAACAGGAATCGCGCATATGTTTTCTGTAATATATTATATATATTAGTATATATTATTCAAAAACTATTTTCATTTCTATTCTCCAAGATATGGAAAGGAACCAGCATATAAGACTTTGAAACAGAGCTTATTAGATGTTGATGTATTTTTTTAAACTTTTATTTAAAAACGTATTATTGTTTGTTATACTGCTATTAATATTCCTTTTTTGCGGTGAAACCACCATCTAATTTCGGGCGACATATTATGGCAGGATTTAGATGGAGTATGTCTGTCCTCGTGCTGTGTCCCAAATTCGTAATATATGTATCTATATAAAAAAAAAAAATATATATATATATATATATATTCCTTTTCCAATAAAGTAATGTTATGGTTGTTCTTCATTAAATATACTTCGTCCATTCGCTCTTGAAAACAAAAAGTAACTCCAATCCAGTTATATTAATAAAAAGATTCCTGGTTTGTTATGTAGCTGTTTTCAAATTCTGTATCATAATGTATAGCTATGCAGTTTTATTTGTATTTTTGGAAATAAAAATAATCATCTTTTTTTTTTTTAATTTTTTTCTAAATAAAATGCTAACGAATCCTTTGCGAAACTTTATTAAATCCACTACGAAAGACTGGTAAAACCTCTTGAAATTCATATTAAACGTTAGTAAAACCTCTTTCAACAGTCAATGAAATTCATATTAAACGTTAGTAAAACCTCTTTCAACAGTCAATGAAATTCATATTAAACGTTAGTAAAACCTCTT